>JAUKPQ010037207.1:0-34330 GCA_032273045.1 Chloridella minuta | reverse complement strand
CGGTAAAATAAATTTCGCTACCATCTTCTTGCTCAAAGGCAATTAAACTGATACCTTCTCTTAATGTTCCGTACATGCTGACGACATTGTGCCACAACAGGTTGCTAGGAGGACTGTCTGGCGCTACCAAACTCTCATTAGACTGATCGACTGTTTGACTCTGCGCCAACACCTGTAATTTATTACCAATCAACAAGGTCTGATAACCAAACGGTGTAAACACTTGTCGAGTTCCTAGCAACAGGTCGTTGTCAGTGACTGCTAAACTAGCATCGCCGTTGGCATCAAAAATGTTGGCAATAATTCTTTCAACTACTCCTAATTTCTTAACCTTGGCAGGACTACTGATCCAGATAGGAATTGAAAAAGTCAAAGTAGCTATGTCTATAGGGTTGTCTGCGTTAACAGGAATAACTCTACTAGACCAGTTTACGCTATCAAGATCACATGTGGTCAAGCTAGTCCAGTCAATATAGTTGTCGGTACTTTGAATTTCCAAACTTGGATTAAACAACACCAATATTTGTTCTAGAATCTGCATTTTTTGATTAGTATTGCTGGTCCAAATATCTAGATTGATTGTGAGTTTATACGGAACAGGCATGAGTCGATCAATAGTAAACGCATTGCCCTGTGTGGTTTCGTATGAGTCAGTGTCAGCATCATAAGCACGTTGACGAACAGCGATGGTACTTACAAAATAAGGTTCTTGCATTCTGGGACGATCATAATCCAATTTGGTAATATAAAAACTCATCATCGGAGTTGATGGCATGTCATTGGCAGAGTTGTTCTGAAGAATAGTTTGCGCCTGACGACTGGCATCACCATAACGTACTGGCACACGAACTAAGGTATCATTTTTGCCAGATTCGTTACGCCCATATTCAACTTGAAAGTTACTAAAAATTCTAGCAAACTGTAAAAGAAAGCGACGTATCTGTGCGTCGTAGTAGAACTGCGCCATTACACATTCTCCCTACATTTATTTTTGTGATCTCGCACAAACATGTTAACTCCGATAATTTTTTTACAGCAAAGGCAAGAAACTTTTGATTGTTTCTTACCCTTCATTGCTCCGCCATCTTTTCGTTTCCACCCGCCAATTACATTAGTGGCATGTCTAAGTGTATGAACACGACGCATTTTTTCAATACTTTCGGCACTGTGTCGTTTATTGCCACCAGCTTCGCGATTATTATATACCTCGCCTAATACACGATAATGAGCTAACCATTTTGCTTCTAGCTCATTTAGTTCTTCTATGCTACTACCTTGATCAATAACTTCCCAATTAAAATTATCAATACCGTGTTTACGAATACTATCATACAAGTGACTTTTGCGGCCTTTACGAGCATAATCTAAATGTGCATACCATCTCATTTTAGGATTTGATTGAACAGTTTGACCAATGTAAACTTTACCGTTTACCTTGTTTGTTATTCTATAGATATGCATTATCGTCCTGGAGGTCTTGGGTTAGGTGGTGTAATATTGCCGCCTTGATCGCCGTTGTCGGCCTGTGGTTTAAGTATCTGACTTAGACTCTGGCGACTTGGTATGTTGCCCATGTCAGTGGTTGCCACAGTATAGGTATTGTTAACAAAACTGCTACGCTCACTTAGTGAAGCTGATGATAAGGCCATATCAGTTCTAACATTATCCTCAATTTTAACCCAGCGACTGCCATCATAGCGGAACAGTCTATTTGGGAAATAATCCAAACGTAACGCATATGATCCAATAACTGGATTTGGTGGGAAACTTACTCCTGGTATAACAGGCAGGCCATTTGGAGGAATTAGATAACCAGTTTCTGGATCCTTACTGCCAGTAAGGTATCCCATGGTGTAACCAAATCCTTGCGGAGTGACACCTTCGCCTGGCGCTTGGTCAGCTGACGTAGCACTAGAATTGCTAGTGGTTAATCCATAACTAGCTGGTTGCCCATCTTGTGTGGGTAAAATATAAAATTTAACTGTATCGTATCCACTTAGTGGAACATCGGCATAGGCCTGTGCCAAGATAGCATCGTTGATTTCTAAATCTTTAGGACGAGTACTCATTTGATCACCTACAGTGGTAGGATTATCAATTGGTCTCCAGTAGTCAGTATCTGTTATTGGAGTTCCAGGCGGCACATTTTGTGTAGCTTGGTAATATGTTCCGCCATTGTTGACAATTTCATTGCTGGGATAATAGTTGCCCGGATCCCAAATATTTTCTGGCATAAATGGTTCGTCAATAATTTGTTGGAATTCTTGGGCATTGACCATGGGCGTGGCCTTGATGCGCCACAAGTGTGGTAGCCAAGTAACACTGAATCCTTCTGATGCATAGTTACCGTCTTGTATTACATAGTATCTAGGCAGGGCCTTGGGAATAGATCTATCCAGCGGATGATAATCTTTTAGGTTAGGAACTTCAATTACATCGCCACTCATGAGCTTGCGCCCAAAAGTGTCAATCATGTCATTGTAATGGAATGTTACAAATAATGTGTCACCATTTAAAAATAAACCAAATTGTGTAAGATCAAAGTCAATGTCTTGTGTACGATAAACGCCGCGCATGGAAAAAACATCTGGATCATACGCACGGTCGCGATTTTCTAACAGCAACAAATCTTCAATGAACAACGGATTAGTTGAGTCATATGTAGGTAATGTAGCATCACCTGGATTGTTGGCCTGTTCCGGATCAACAATGGGACCCAGATATTTGTGAACATACAGGTCAAGACCCCCCACAGTGTACATTTCACTGATGGTGCGATCTAAAAATTGATAATCATTCGTCCTATTAGGACGCCACATACTTAATCTTGGCATAGTCAAGTATTTAGCGGTTAGATTGACTTGAAATCCAAAAGCTAGTATAATTACAAAATGGACGAACTATTTCAACGCTTAGATCAAGCCGAAAAAGCTATTGCTACTGTAAAGCACAAGATAGCCCGCAGAGACCTACTCAAAATGGTAAAAGCTGTGGATCAAGCCATTGTGGCTGCTGATATGGAAAGTGTAGAATGCCGCAGAATGCATCGAGAAACACCACGTTATCGTGAGTTGGTAAAAAATGTAGCAGATCTCCTGTCCAATTTAGAACAGCATATTACCTTTGCTAGTCTACTTGGTTGACCTTATGTGTTCCTTAATATATAATACAAACTATGGCTAAATCAAACGAAATCAAAAGAATGAACCCCAAGGGTGCTGAAACCAAGTATGTGGGCTTTGAACCTGAGTGGAAAACGCAACCAGATGAAACAAATCGCGTTAGCTCATTTGCTAATGCTTTTCAGTGGTACAATTACCACTATGGTAAAAAAGATGCTAAAGACATGTTGTGCCATTACTTGGAGCATAATAATCGAGCCAAAGATGCTAAACTCATGCGTGGTATTCCGGACAGTCAGATTCGTGTAACACCAGCTTGGGTATGTAGAATGACCTTGCTTGGACTTGTGCTTAATGATCACGAACAAGGCATAATTGATGAACAAATTGCCGGCATGCTCAAAGCCAAGCAAGAAGTTAAACGAGCACAGTCTGAAGTTGATGCAGATACGGCTGTGGCTAAACTTACAATTCAAGATCACTTACGTGAAAAAGTAAGCGAGTGCTGTGGCGAACTAGAAGGTATGTTTGATGATTTTGTTGTGTCTGGCGCCAAAATGTCAGCAGACTTTAAACCCATTGCACTCATGCGTGGGCTGAATATTAGTCCTAACATGGTCGGTACAGTAAGTGCTGTATGGGAATTGCGTCTTGCAGAATTCAACGAAGTCCTTGAAGGGGTAGATGCTGACCTAGTAGAAGGGTATAGTCATTTAACTAAAAATCAATTAAAGCAGTGCGTCAAGTTTTGTGAAACAGTAATTAACGATTGCAATAGCTATGTACAACTGAAAAAAGTTGAACGCAAGCCACGTGCTAAAAAAGCCGTGAGTCCAGAAAAATTAAGCCGCAAGTTCAAGTTCCTTCGAGAGTTCGAAGAGCTTAAACTCAAAAGCGAACCAGTTACTAAACTAGTAAATGCCAGTGAAGCTTGGTTATACGACACAGCCAAACGCAAGCTGATACATGTCATAGCTGACAGTCATATCGGTACATTTACAATCAAGGGTAGTGCTATTGTGGGGTTTGATGCTCAAACAACTGTACAAAAAACACTCCGTAAACCTGCAGAGTCAATCAAGGCAGTTACGGGTGGCGGAAAGCCTGCTGCCCGTAAAGCATTTGCGGAAATCAAAGCCACAGAAACCAAATACAACGGACGCGGTAACGAAAACCTAATCATACTTTGGGCCTGGTAAACTACTAAATACAAGGAATACGGAGTTCCTTATGCCACAGAGTCAACAAGCCCAGAGTACTGTAGAAACACTCAAACAAAATTTGTTTGATTATGTACGGTTGCAGTTAGGTGATCAAATCGTCGATCTCGAGCTTGATGCTGAACACTACGAATCTGCTTATCAGCGTACTTTGGGAGTATATCGTCAACGGGCACAGAATGCCTATGAAGAAAGTTATACTTTTATGGAATTAGTGGCCAATGTAAACATCTACGATTTGCCACAAGAAGTTATAACTGTACGTCAGATCTTCCGTAGATCGTTTGGTGACTCAACTGGCCCATTTGCGTCAAACTTTGACCCGTTTAGCCAAGCAAGTATGAACGTGTACCTAATGAACTTTAATGTAGCAGGCGGCCTTGCTACCTACGATTTCTATAGTCAGTATGTGGAATTAGCCGGACGTATGTTTGGTGCTTACATGAACTATACATTTAACCCAGTTACCAAAAAGCTACAACTAATCCGTGACCCTAAGGGCACAGGCGAAAACGTGTTACTTTGGACATATAATTTGAAACCAGAATTTAACTTGTTGATGGATTTTCAAATTGTTCAATGGATTCGCGATTACATGGTGGCCAACTGTAAGTTGATCATTGGCGAAGCTCGTGAAAAATTTGGGCAAATTGCTGGCCCACAAGGCGGCGGAACCTTAAACGGTACCGCAATGAAGGGCGAAGCTCAAACAGCCATGGACAAGTTAATTGAAGACCTCAAGAACTATGTAGACGGCAGTCAGCCACTTACCTGGGTCATTGGCTAACAACAACTAGACGTTTTCCAAAATTCATGCTATAATCATAGCATGAGCTCATTAATGATTGACATAGAAGGTTTAGGCACTGGTCCAGATGCTACCATTTTAACCATTGCGGCTCAAAGTTTTGATCCTTTTGGCAAAGGATACTATGCTCGACAATACTATGCCCGTATCACACTTGAAAGCCAAGAAAATCGTGCTATACAACAAGATACCATAGACTGGTGGGCTACTCAACCCGAAGCACAAGCTGAAGCATTTATGGAAGAAGGTCGTGTTCCACTTGACCAAGCACTTGACAGTTTGTACAAACTCGCTTGGCAACACAAGTTTATCTGGGCCAATGGTCCCACGTATGATATGAACATTCTAGAGCATGCTTATAAAAGTTACAATAAGGCATTACCTTGGCAGTTTTACAATGTACGTGATGCTAGAACCATTTATAGTTTATGGCCAGAACTGCCCAAACCACCCACAAGCCATCATGCATTAGAAGATTGTCGCAGACAAATTGACATGTTGCAGGCTACACTACGACACTTAAATGTAAAGGAAATTAGATGATTATCGGTATTGCAGGATTCCAAGGCAGTGGTAAAGACACTATAGCAGACTACCTGCAGAACATCTACGGATTTAAACGTGATTCATTTGCGGCCACTCTCAAAGATGCAGTGGCCGCTGTGTTTGGATGGGACCGTGAACTGCTCGAAGGCCGCACAACAGAAAGTCGTGCCTGGCGTGAGCAAGTAGATCCATGGTGGGCTAACCGTTTAAACATGCCTGATTTAACTCCACGTTTGGTATTGCAAAAATGGGGCACAGAAGTTGCTAGAAAATCATGGCACGACGATACCTGGATTGCCAGTCTTGAAAATAAACTATCTAAAGCACACAATGACATTGTTATTACAGATGTTCGCTTTCCTAACGAAATACAAGCGGTAAGAAATGCCGGCGGTATTGTAATTCGTGTTGTCCGTGGCGCAGAGCCTAGCTGGTACCAAACTGCTCTTGGTGCCAATGCTGGAATTTTACCCGATCAAGAACTTTTAAAACAACTAGGCATTCATCCATCTGAAACTGCTTGGATTGGCACTGATTTTGATGCTATCATTAATAATAATGCCAATGGGCTTGACCCACTCTATGATCAAGTTAAAAATCTGGTTCAAGCTCACCAGGCCGCCACGGCAGATCTGATTTCTTAATTTCAATTATACAATTCTGACAAATAGTTTTTAAGTTTCTCGTAGTGCTATTATTAAGATTTCCATCCACATGATACACCAATAGTTGTGCTGAGAATTTAGACCTAAAACCACATCGATCGCATGTGGTTTTTTTCTTGTATCCATCCAGTTGCCAACGAGGTTTGGGCGATTTGACATTTTTAGACTTAGTCAAACAACGAGAGCATAGGCTACGATAGTACACACGATCGTACTTGTGATAAGCTATTGCCCGTGGTCGTTGCTTGCATTCCGGGCATATTGGTCTGATCATACAGCTATTTAGTGACCGGACCTATATATAGGCCGCCATAACCGCAATCTTTTTGGTCTTTACGATAAATATCTTTAATTAGAAAAAAGGATTTTACCATGGCACTAACATCACCTGGCGTAGAAGTTACCATTATTGATGAAAGTCAATACATACCTGCTGCTACCAATTCAGTACCTTATGTGTTACTGGCTACAGCAAGTAACAAAATCAGTGGAGCCGGCGTTGGAATCGCGGCTGGAACGCTGGCAGTAAATGCAAATAAAACTTATTTGATCACTAGTCAGCGCGATTTAAGCGCCACGTACGGTGTTCCTTTCTTTTACAAAACCACAGCTGGTACACCTATCAACGGGTACGAGCTTAACGAATATGGCCTATTAGCAGCTTATAGTGCGCTAGGTGTAAGTAACCGTTGCTATGTGCAACGTGCTGATATTGATCTAGCAGAACTTACTGCCACATTGGTTCGTCCAACTGGTAGCCCTCCAAACAATACCTACTGGTTAGATACTTCTACTAGCGAATGGGGGATTTTTCAGTGGAACATAACTACTGGTGCATTTACTCATCAAACTCCTATAGTAATTACCAGTACTAACGATCTTGAAACAAATACCACAGTTCCACTTCAAAGCATTGGAGCCATCGGTGACTATGCTGTAACAACCACAGGCAGTTACGGAGAATATTCTAATTCTGGTTATTACAAACGTGGTGGCCCTACTATTAGTCAAACAACAGCGACAGCTCTTAGTGACTATTACAATACCTGGGTGTTAATTGGTAGCGACGAGTGGAAAACATCGTTTTACACTGTAGCAGGAACCAATGCCCCAGGTAGTCTGACTACTGGCTGGAGTATTTTTATTAATACAACTGAAGTGGTTGTTGGGCAAGATTTTACCGCGGCTACTGTGGTAGGATTAGAAACTGCAATCAACGATACTCAAATTCCTGGAGTATATGCTGCGGTCGTTGGCGGCAAATTGCAGTTATATGCAGATAGTTCAGCAGTCAACGAAACTATAGTTATTGGATCCAGCAGTACACCGTCACTATTAACTGCGCTTGGTCTTGCAACTGGTTCATATCTTGCTCCAACATTATTTTCTGGTCCTAGTTATTCAGCACCACGTTGGAATGCTTCAAGCCCAACTCCAGAGCCTACTGGATCAGTTTGGTTTAAAACAAATAATGTAAATTTGGGTGCTAACCTAACAATGAAAAAGTACAATTCTACATTAGGTGTATTTGTACAACAGGCTTGCCCACTATATTCTAATACAAATACTGCAATTTTTGATCTGGATCCATCTGGTGGCGGACAAAATATTCCTGCAGGAAGTACAATAGGTCGATGGAATCCAACTTTTGCAAATCCAGCGGCTTACGGAGTTAACATCCTGGAACGTTATGCTACTGGTCCAATGATTTGTACTGGTACTACTGTTCCTACTGTTTTTGTTGATCAAAATCAATTTACTATTAGCTTTACTATTCCAGGAAGCGCAACAATAAGTAGTCCTGTTACAGCTACAATCAATGGAACTACAGCCGCAGATTTTTGTGCCGCAGTAAGTGCTGCTGTTGGACAAACTGGTTATAATTATGTTACAGCTACAATTAACAGTGCCGGTAATGTTGTATTCACTCATAGTGTTGGTGGTAATATTGTTGTTGCTAACGTAACAGGTACTCCGCTTACTACTGCCGGATTTTACTATAATAGCGTAAGTGATGCTACTCCGTTTACAAGACCGGCATCCAATGGTGGTCTTAATCTTAGTTACTATGTAGATTCAGGATCACAGTTTAGCTATACACCGAGCGATGTTGCACCAGATCAAAATCCAGCTAATGGACGTTTATGGTATTATTCTGCTGCTACTAATAATTCTGATATTATGATTCAAGACGAGGGAGCCTGGTACGGTTATCAGATGGTAACCAATGATGTACGTGGGTACAACTTAACACAAACAAATGCGTCTGGTCCAATTTTTAGTGCTACAGCACCTACAACACAAAACGACAGTAGCCAAAGTCCATTGGTATATGGTGATTTGTGGATTGACACCAGCGATTTAGAAAATTATCCGTTGTTGTATCGCTGGCAGTCAGTGAACAATCAGGACCAATGGGTTCAGATTGACAACACCGATCAAACTACCAGTAATGGTATCTTGTTTGCTGATGCTCGTTGGGCTCCAAACGGTGATACTGACCCAATCAGTGATGCTATTCCAACTATTGCAAGTTTGTTGATCAGTGATTATTTAGATCTTGATGCTCCAGATCCTGCACTTTATCCACAAGGAACTTTGTTGTTTAACACACGTCGCAGTGGATTTAATGTGAAGACATTCGAAGTTGATTATTTCAATTCAACAAGTTATCCAGATAATGTATTGCCCACAGTAACAAATGCTTGGGTTACATCAGCTGGTAATAGAGACAACGGAAGTCCTTACATGGGCCGCCAAAGTCAACGTGCTTTGATTGTAGCAGCTCTTAAAGCAGGACTTGACACTAGTATTGGAGCAAGAGAAGAGCAACGTGAGTTTAACTTGATTGCTTGCCCACAGTATCCAGAGTTGGTACCAAACATGATTGCACTCAATAACGAGCGTAACGACACAGCTTTTGTTATTGCTGATACACCGCTACGTTTAGCACCACAAAATATTGAACCGTATTCCAGTGGAACTCTAGTAGATTTTAGTAGTGTTATAGCATCTGACTTAAACAGTGGAGTTATTGGCAATCAATATGTTGGTGCGTTTTATCCAAGTTGCCAGACTACGGATTTGTCAGGTAGCCCAGTAGTTCAACCTCCAAGCCATATGATGATTCGTACAATCATTCGTAGTGACGAAGTTGCATATCCATGGTTGGCTCCTGCTGGAACACGTCGTGGCGTAGTTGATAATGCTACACAAATTGGTTACATTGATGCACTCACAGGCGAGTTCCAAAGTATAGGTGTAAATCAAGGCATTCGTGATGTATTATACACTAACCGTATTAATCCAATTACATTTGTTCCTGGTGTGGGTATTACTAACTTTGGTAACAAGACCACAACCAGTATTGATTCAGCATTGAATCGTATTAATGTAGCACGTTTAGTAGCATTTATTCGTGGACGGTTGGCAACTATTGCTAAGACATTCTTGTTTGAACCTAATGATCAAATTACTCGTAATGAGATCACTAACGTTATCACTACTATGATGATTGACTTGATAGCCAAACGTGGTATCTATGACTACTTGGTTGTTTGTGATTTGACCAACAACACTCCAGCTAGAATAGATCGTAACGAATTGTATGTAGACATTGCAATTGAGCCAGTTAAAGCGGTTGAATTTATCTACATTCCAGTTCGTATTAAGAATACTGGAGAGATTGCTAGCCAATCGGTATAAGGATATAGGGGGTATTTTTACCCCCTCCAGAACTCATAAATAACAGTATATAGGAGAATAACAAATGGCCGTTTCATCATTAAGCAGAATGACAGTTCCGTTGGCAAGCGATCAAAGCTCGTCAGTACAGGGCTTGCTCATGCCCAAACTCAAGTATCGCTTTAGAGTGCTATTTGAAAATTTTGGTGTAAGCACACCTAGAACAGAATTAACCAAACAGGTCATAGATTTTAAACGTCCTAGTGTTACATTTGAAGATATCACAGTTCCTATCTATAACAGCACAATTAAATTAGCCGGCAAATACAACTGGGCAGATATTACATGCAATCTACGTGATGATGCTGCTGGTAATGTTAGTAAATTAGTTGGCGAACAATTACAGAAACAATTAGACTTTATGGAAATGTCATCGGCAGCAGCTGGTATTGATTACAAATTCCTTACAAGATTCCAAGTGTTAGATGGCGGCAACGGCGCCAACGAACCTGTGGTATTAGAAGACTGGGAAATTTATGGTTGCTATCTCTCTTCAGTTGACTACGGTGACATGAACTATGGCACTAGCGAAGTAGCCACAATAGCATTAACGATGAAATTTGACAATGCTGTCCAAACTCCAGCAGGTGGCGGTGGCGTAGGAATAGCAATTGGAGCTGGTCGTACTATTGGTGATGTAGCTACCGGCGGAGGCTAAACTCCATGGGATATTTCGGCGAAGATATCCTTAAAGGGTTCCTCGGTGCCGATGGTCTTAAAGACTATAGTCACGCTTCTAAGACTTTTCGTAGCAATGGTTACGAATTAAGCCCTCGTTACAAATTTTTATTCCATGTGTTCTTTACAATCAACACAGGACAAATTCCAAGTTTGCAAGCGGCATTTGGAAACGATGACATAGCCACCATTGGCATGATGGTAAAATCAGTTCAATTGCCTACCTACACAATTGGTGTAGAAAATTTAAATCAATATAATCGCAAACGCTTAATACAAACCAAGATAACTTATAATCCAATACAAATTGTATTCAATGACGACCAAGGTGACTTGATTCGCAGCATGTGGTACAACTACTACAGTTATTACTATAAAGATTCCAGTCAAAAATATGACAACACTACCAGTATCAATGGCAGTATTGGCAATTTACAAACTCTGCAGTGTGGATTTGATTATAACTCAAGAGATATCTACGAAACCAGCCGCCAGGGCAATGACTGGGGTTATATGGGCGAAGGATATCAAGACAGTTCGTTAGCATCTGGATTTAATCAAAATAAACCACCATTCTTTCGAGATATTAAAATCTATGGTTTAAGTCAAAAGAAATTTGCCAGCTACGTGTTAATCAATCCTTTGATAACTGATTTTCAACACGATACCTATGACTACAGTCAAGGCAGTGGTACCATGACTCATACCATGGGCATCCAGTATGAAACAGTCAAGTATTATTCTGGTTATGTTGGCGGTGAGTCGCCTAGTAGTACAGTGGTAGGCTTTGCTGATCCTAATCACTATGACACACGACGTAGTGCTTTGGCACGCCCGGGTGCAACTGCAACAGTATTTGGCCAGGGCGGATTGTTAGATGCAGGTATTGGAGCACTTGATGATCTTAATGCCATTGTTGAAGGCCGTGGCGGATTACAAAATGTAATTGGCGCTGTACAAAAAGCTGGCACTGCTTGGCAAACATTCAAAGGCAAAGACATTGCCAGCATAGCCAATCAAGAAGCTAAATTAGGTGCAAAACAAATTTTACAAGCCACATTGCCTGGCGCTGTTCGACAAGTAGTTAATGCTGGTAACGGTATATTCTTTCCTACTCCAAAATAATACATCATGTCCACAGTAAATTACGCCAATCCTAATACTGATCGAACAATAAAAATATTTGATCAATTTTATAATTACGAAGTATCAGTGGCCGCTGATGAATACGATGCAGTTAACAGTTATTTTAAAAGTGTATTTGGAACTGCTGAAGCTGCTGGAAACTTTACAGTTACATTATTTAGGGTAGCACAGGAAAGTAGTATTCCTGTGTTGAATTTATTGCAACAGATACAGGGACAAACATTACCAGAGTTGACCCTGACCTTGGCTTATTATCTCAACGGACTTAGAAGCAAAGCCACATTGTTAGGACTTAGCGCCAGCGTTAGTCCCAACTACTACGTGGCCAGAAACGTGAGGCAGTAATCATGCCTAACTTTCGCCAAGGTAATTATACTGTAAAAAACAAAGAAAAATATGTGGGCAAGGGAACGCCAAGATATCGATCTGGCTGGGAACTAACATTCATGATGTTTTTGGACAACAACGATAATATCCTACAATGGGCTAGCGAAAGTATTAGTATACCATATCGTAATCCCCTAACTGGAAAACAAAGTATGTACATTCCAGATTTTTTTGTAACCTATCGCAATCGCGACAACACCACTAGAGCCGAGCTTATTGAAATCAAGCCTAAAAAACAAAGTCTAATAGAAAGCAAAGCAAGTGACAGAGATCGTGCTATTGTGGCTGTTAACTATGCCAAATGGGATAGTGCAACCAAATGGGCAAAACGCAATGGCGTAACATTTCGCGTGATCAACGAAGACATGATCTTTCATCAGGGTAGCAAAAAGACCGGTAAATAAAGGCATGACCCGCCGCCTAGAAGAACTGTTTGATTTACCGTCCTCTATACCCAAAGAGGACGAAGATACATCTATACCTGCTACCCAGACTGCCTTAAAAGAAATAAACACAAGCATAGACAAAATTGACCTGGCACTGCCTGCTGTTCTTGGGCTAGATGCGTCTGACAAAGAAATGGACGATCTGGCGGACAAAGCTCAAGAAACATTTGACAACTTGATGGACTTGGGATTTAACGTAGATAGTCGATATGCCAGTGAAATATTTGCTGTAGCAGGTGCAATGTTAGGGCATGCACTCACAGCCAAGACTGCCAAGTTGAACAAAAAGCTCAAAATGATTGATCTACAGATGAAAAAGCTCAAGCTGGATCGCGACATACAAGGCGACGAACCCATGGACACAGCACATGGGCAAGTATTAAATCGTAATGATTTATTGGAAATGCTAAAAACCAATAGAGATCAAAAAGATAATAAAGCATAAATATCATATAGGGAAAAAAGTATGAAAAAATTTCAAGAATACCTCACTGAAAGTGAAAGAACCTACAATTATCGTATCAAAATTGTAGGTGATGTTGCTCCAGACTTTATCAAGATGCTAGGCGAAAAGCTCAAGCAATTCGATCCAGTCAAGATCAGCCAACCAAAAACTACTCCGGTGCAACTACAGCCTGCGGACTTTCCCAAGCACAGTAACGATAGTGTTACCAGCGTGGATGTTGAATTCCGCTATCCAGCTATTGAACCACAGATCAAACAACTTGCTCAACTGTTATTTCTTGACCCTAATCGTATTATTATGTTGACTACTCCTTTTGAAGACAGCGTTGATACTGAGCGTAAACGAGTTGATGCTGAAAACAAAAACTTATTAACTGATACAGATTACCCAGCTGACAATGCTGAGCAAAAAGCATTAAGCAAAGATTACAGTGCAAACCCTTATGATCATGCTGTATTGAAAAACGCATATCGCAGTGACTTTACTGTGGCTGGTGGAACAACACCCAAAGCAGTAACCACAAATGATTCACCAATGGGAACTTCAAGCCCAATGACCAAAGTAAAACGCCCACCACGCCCGGCAACTGGCGCAACCCCAAGAGGATAATATAATGAGTTTTTTCTACGACCTAAACAAACGATTGGCTAATTTAGCCAGCAAGCAAGATGCTAAACAACTTGCTGAAGATGTCAAAGCAACAGCTCCTAAGAGCAAGTTAGCTGAGTCCATGGATGTGGCTGAAGCAGGTTACAGTGCCAAAGCTGGCCGTGCCGGCAAAGACTTGGGCAAGCCAGGCAAGAACTTTAACAAGATTGCCAAAGGTGCCGCAGAACGTTATGGTTCAAAAGCCGCTGGCGAACGTGTGGCTGGTGCAGTATTAAACAAGCTACGTCATCCTAAGGAAAGTGCTGGACAAGAAGATACAATGGGCTGGTTGAATGATCAATTGAAAGATTACGATGCTCAACAACAGCCAACCAAAGAAGGCAATGCTTTCACAGGCGCTTTGGCCAAGACACCTAAGGGTGGCAAGTTTAAAGTGGGCAACAAAGAATTTACAGACACAAGTAGTCTTGAAGAAGTTGGTATGACTCCTAAACAACAAAAATTTGCCAAGCTAGCACCACCAGTAGATAAAATTACATTTGCTGACAAAATTGCTGGCGCCAAAAAAGAAGTTGACGAAATGCTAGGCGATGTAGCTGCTGATGCAATGCGTAAAGCAGTAACATCACGCGGTGGCGAAGTTAGTAAAACTTCTAAAGGAATTACACATCGTTCAACTAATGCATACGGTGGTACCAAAGACGAGCCAGCTGACAATTTAGGAAAATTAAATAAAAGCCGCACCGCAGGACTTGAAAAAGGCATGGGTATTAAGTTTGCTAAGAAAAATCGTGCAGTTGATCCAGAATCAACAGTTGACGAAGGCTTTGCTGACATGGATGCATGGTTGGCCAAGCGTGAAAAAGAAAAAGGCACTGGTAAGTTTGATAAAAAAGAACGAACATTGCCAGGTGGAATGAAGGCAACTACCTACACTCGTAAGCATGAAGATGATGCAGAAGATGATGCAGAAGTTAGCACAGAACCAAAACGTCGTGGCCGTCCAAAAGGCAAAGACAAAGGTCCAGAGCGTGTGACAGCCAAGAGTTACAAGTATAAAGCCGGCCGTCCTAGTAAAACCAATGAAGGCAACAACTGCTGTCCACATTGTGGCGAGTCCTTGGAAGTTGACGAAGTTGCTCCTCCAGGTGCCAAAGCTGAACGTATGGTCAAAGGTATTAAGAAAAGTTTAAGTAAAGATGGCAAGTTATCTGCTAAAGATAAAGCTATTGCTTACGCTACAACTTGGAAGGCTAAAAAAGCTGGCAAGGTTGAAGAAGAGTCCACAGACAAAGAAGATACCAAAGCAGAACGTGCTGGCAAGCGAGTAGCCAAAGATATTGAGTACGATGAAGGCCACAAAGGTAAAGACGACAATCGAGCTGAAAAAGCTGGCAAGAAAGTTACCAAGGACATTGAGTACGACGATAAGAAAGATAAAAAAGAACAAAAAGTCAAAGAAGGTAGCAAGGGCGGATATGACTTTGGCGGCGGAGTTTACGAAAGTTTCAATTCCAAAGTTGAAAACATGATTACTGAAGGCATGAGTATCAACATCAGTGTTGACGAGCAAGGCAAGAAATCAATCAGTGTAAATGCCACCGAAGGCGATGCTGAAGCTCTAGCACAGTTATTAAAAATGGCTGGTCTAGGCGGCGGTGAAAGCAAACAAGAAGTTTGCCCAGGATGTGGTTCAGCTGACTGTGGTTGTGATGCAGAAGTTGTTGATGAGAATAGTCCTGACTGGCCAACTAACACTGAGACACTCGATGCAGAACCAAACCTAAGAACTTATAGCGGCGGTCTAAATGGTCCTAAGTCAACAGGTCAAACAACTGTGCCTGTGGTTGCTAGTCAACTACGTCGCCAAGTTAGTATGGAAGAGAATATCGAACTTGAACGCAATCTATTCAAGACTTGGAAAAATTACAAAGGTTAATTATAATGAGTCAAGCAAATGTAATTTCGTCTGCTGCAAATGTAACATGGTACACTGACAAGTGTGAAATCACAGCAAAAGACGGCGCTGTTACTTACCAAGTATATGCCACAGCCATAAACGGTGCCACGCCAGTTGGCAACATCTGGAGCAACGCTGTCGCTGTAGGAGCCAATACCTCAGTTCAAATATATGTTGGTGCTGGTAACAAACTCACAGTAACCGGAACATTTACAGCCGCAGAATTAGGTACGAAAAGCTCAGCACAGTCCGGCGTGATTGGCGGATAATCATGCGAGCACAAGAGTTTCTCATTGAGAAACGCACGGGAAAAATTGGTGCTCGACGCCAACAATCTACTCGTGGATTATCTAAATTTCGTGATCCTCAAGGATTTGACCGTAATTACGAACTAAATCGTGTTATGATGGCCGCGGCCTGTGCAGACGGTTCTAGCACACCATTGAATCTAGACACTGAATCTTGGGCTGGCAAGTTTAATACAGCACATCCGTATACAGATGAAGAAGCTGCTATGTTGAAACAAGCACTAAAAGCCACAGGCAGCGAACACCATGATTTAAATCATGGTGATAACCGTAGCCGAGAAGTTGAATCAACAAATACAGCCAGTCCAATTACTAGTTTCAAAGGCTATCCAAGATGAGAGCTCGAGAGTTTATCGCAGAGCAAAAAGAGCTTCCAGACGAACTGGCCGCTCCAATGCGTTACACTTACACAATTCCAGGACTCAGTGCTAGTGATCCTTATAACAATTATCGTTTTGGTGTGGCCATGGCCCGTGCAAGAAGCGATGCTGGAACTGATGATCATGCGATTGATCCACACAAACCAGAATGGCACCCAGAAACAGCATTTGGCGAACACGGAGTGGTGGTAGGCATGAATAGTGGTATTGAAGAAGTTATTGATAAAGCACTGGCAATGACAAAAACTCCTGGCGGCAAACAGCTAGTAAGCACCCCTACAAGCACAGAACCAAAGTCAGTAGATACAGTAAGTCCTGTCAAGGCCTTTAAAGGCTATCCAAGATAAACTAAATAATGTTTAAGGAACAAACATGAGAATCGCAGATATATTACGCACACTAGCCAACAATTTAGAGCATGCCGATGGTGGTGCTCCGGATCCACGCATACAGAATCCTGCTGAGCTGATTGATGTAGAAATAGTAGCAGATCAGTCTAGTCCAAATGGTACTACAGCCTCGGGCAACGATCGAGAGCCAGAAGACCTATTCCTTCCTCCACTACAGCAAAAACAAGAGCTGTTGAAAAAAGCTGTGGGTGTAGAAAATGTCTATGATGACGGTGGTCCAGAACAACAGCACGAAGATGAACAAGAACAAGAACAACAAGACGACATGTCCACTGAGCGCCAAGATATTGTAGATCGCATCAAACAATTAAGCGGTGTTCCACAAGCTGCCATTCAAGAACTCAGCAACGACGAAGTCTTTGACGATTAAGGGGCTCGACTATGAGCTTCATTCAAAATTTATTCACCAGCAGAGATAACAACGCACAAGGAAATACCTATGTGGGTCAACAAGATCGCATCTGGTGGAATCCTGATGCCAACGCATTTTACTACAGTGATGGCAATACCGCAGGTGGTATTCCAATCGGCACTGCTACTGGAACAGGTATTCCAGGCGGCCCTATTAACAGTATTCAAATTAATGCAGGCGGCGGAAACTTTACCGGCACCGGTTCTCTTACCTGGGTTGGAACTACTTTAGCTGTAGTAGGTAACACTACAGCAACTAATTTCCTCAGTAACAATTACCTGTATGCCAACGGCGCAAGTATATTTGCTAACACAACAATAACCGGTAATGTCAATCTTGGTAACCTTTACATCAACGATCAGACCATTGGCGGTAAAAATATCAATGGCAACATTGCCATTGTGCCAGAAGGATCTGGTTGGGTAGTCACGCCTAAACTTGTAATTGACGGCATGACCATTGCTAATTCTGGGCCCTCAGTACAAATTGATACGCCCGGAGCAGATATACAATTTAATTCTGGCAACATACTCGTAGACGGTAATCTTTTACCTACAGCCAACAATGTTGGATCCTTGGGTAATACTACTAATCGTTACACTGACCTTTGGTTGGGTACTGGAAACATCAACATTATTGATCAAAACCTAAGTCAGAATCAACAGATCTATGCCGACAACGGCAATTTGACTATTGCTAATTCGTCAGGACTCAGCTTTGGCAACTTCCGTTTTTACGCCAACACCATGGCTCTAGCCAATGCCGCAGCCAATCTTGTTGTTGGTACAGCCAATGCCGCAGGATGGGTACAGTTTAATCGTGCCATAGCAGTCAGCAGCCAGACTGTAGGAGAAAATGCCTTTACAGTTGACAAAAATGGATTGACTAGTATATTCACTCCTGCGGCCATTGGTAATACTCAGTCAGCTCTTAACATTGTTGGCACCAGTTCTGGAAATGTTCAACCACGATCACCAACCTTTACCGGCACCATGCTTCAAATCACCGGACAAGATAACACCACAGCTCGAGTTAGTATTGATGCATTTGGATCTGATGGTGCACAGAATAGTTATGCGGCCATTGCTGCTCGTGTGGCCCGCGGAACAGTTGATGTACCCACAGCACTACAAACCAACGATTTAATGATGCGCTTGGCCATGCAAGGATGGACTGGCAACGGAGTTTATGCACCGAGTATTGCTCGTTTAAATTTTGCAGCCGCCGAGGACTTTACCAGCAATGCCAGCGTAGGGACCTATGCTAATATTCAGCTTACTCCTATAGGTAGTAATGTAATCAAAACTGTTGTTGGATTTAATGCCAATGGTGTTGGATTTCCAAATGCCCTATCGGGCGGAACTGGCAATCTTGGTATCACTTTTCAAGATGGCACATATCAAAACACAGCTTTCTCTAATACTCAAGTAGTAACCAGTGCCACAGCAGCAACCGGCATCTCAGTAACTCCGGCTACCACAGGCAATATAACTATAACCAACACTGGTGTCATTACTGTAGCTGGCACAAGTAATCAAGTATTTGTTAATGGCGCCAATGTCATAGCACCAGCTAACGGCACAGTACAATTAAGTTTACCACAGGACATAGCAACTAGTTCAAGTCCCACATTTAACACATTAACTGTTAATGATTTAATTATTCTTGGCAATGTAAGTAACGTAATTCCAAGTGTGGTTTCTGGGCCAATTGTTTATGTGGCCAACACAGCCACAGCCCTTGCTGATATTAATACTTCAGGACTAATCACAGGTAATTCTGCCAACGGCAACTATGCTGGCATTCTTTATAATACTACTAGTAATACCTGGGTTATGAATATTGGCAACAGTGTGGGTATTACTACTGGCAATATCTATACAGGTAATGCTAATATTCAATATCAACTGCATGTTGGTAATGCTAATACTACCATTGATTATCCCAACGCTGTATTGCAAGGTGATGTTAATATTGACGACTATGGACAATTTGTATTTCAAAATATCAATCAAGGCGCCAACGCAAGTGCTGATTATGTGGCAGTCAATGACATTGGTGATGATGGCAACAATTATATTGATATGGGTATCAATTCCAGTGTCTATAACAATACCGATTATGCTGTAACCAAGCCCAATGATGGATACTTGTATGTGAATGGTGGCAACCTTGTTATCGGTACACAAACTCCTGCCAAAACGATCAACTTCTTTACTGGTGGTACTAACAATACACAAAATTACATCCGTGGTACTGTAAGTGATGCTGGACTCAGTATGGTTGGCAATGTTACAGCCAACAACTTGATCAGCAATACCGTAGCCACAACAGATGGTATAAGCGCCACAGGTAACATCACCGGCAGTTATATATTTGCTCTAAATCAAATTTCAGCACAAGGCAATGTCATTGCTCAAAATGTCAACACTGGTATAGTTAGTGCCACTGGAAATATCAGTGCTGGTAATGTTCGTACTGGCAACATTAGTGCATCGGGCAATGTCACAGCCGGCAACTTGGTCACTGCCACTACTGTGATTGATGGTGGTGTTAGCACAAGTGGCAATGTCACCGGTGCTAATATCCTTACCTCAGGCCTGATATCGGCCACCGGCAATGTCAATGCCGCCAACATAGTGGCCAACCTGGCCATTATCAGCTCCACACTCAGCATCCTGGGCAACATACAGGGTGGAAATTTATTAACGTCAGGCATAATTTCAACCTCGGGCAATGCCACTTTTGGCAATGTGCAGACTACGGGTCGCATCACGGTCACAGGCAATGTGGATGCTGGTAACCTACGCACTGCAAATGTAGTAACCGCTACCACAGTCAGTGCAACTGGTAATATTAATGCCGCTTACTTCAATGGCAATGGTGCTTTCTTAACAGGATTAAATGCATTCCAAACTGTTGCGGCCAATGGTGTTAATCTGCTAGCGGCCAGTACCTCAGGAACGCTAACGCTAACTCCAGGCAACAATTTTGTTATCACTGGCAATGCCACAACTGACACAGCAACTCTAGCAGTAGCAGATGCTCCTACATTCTCAGGCAATGTTACTGCAGGTAATATTAGAACCGCTGGTATTATGACAAGTACCGGCAATGTCACTGGCGGAAATATATTATCCACTGGTAATATATCCGATGTCAACGGCCTATTAAGAAGTTTACCAATTAATTCACAGAGTTCTGCATATCAACTAACAGCCAATGACAATGGAAACTTGATTAGTATAACGTCAGGTAATGTTACAGTTCCAGCCAGTGTATTTGCAAGTCCGTTTGGTCAAGCGGTAACAGTATATAACAACAGTGGAACTACAAGATATATTACCCAACCGGCTAATGTTACATTACGCCTAGCCGGCACAGCTGCTACAGGCAACAGAACACTTACCCAATATGGCCTGGCAACGATTGTTTGTGTTAGTGCCAATACATTTGTAGTATCTGGTGTAGGACTGAGCTAATGGTAGCATCGGTTCAATGCATAGCCAGCTATCACAGTGGTGCCTTTATTGTAGGGTCTGCTTTAGGTAGCACTATCACAGGTGGAGTAACCACAGTTGATATTCCAGCTACACAAGCTGGTGATTTTATTTTGGCATTTGGTAGTGATCAAAATCCTACTCCGCCAGTGCCAAGTGCGGGTTGGACAAATGTATTGAGTTATAATAGTCCCAACAATGCTCGTGTTACACAAGTGGTCAGTCAAGTGACCAATGGGTCGGCGCAGACACTAACTTTTACAGGATTTGGCGACACCACAGTGCCCAACACACGCTATTCAGGTGCTATAATATTTAGAAGTGCCACTGGTATTGGCAACACCTACAGTGTAGGAAGTAATAGCACAGGATCTAGCTTTACAGTTCCTGCAATGACATTAACTTATCCGCCATCGATTGTGGTGGTGTTTAGTTATTATGCTGGTATTATAAGCACCGCAATTGCTAATTCTACTGTGGCCAATGGCATGATATACACAACAAGTGGTACTAGTTTTGCCGGTGGCAGTGTTACTGAGCTTTCCAATAGCTATCTAAATTATTGTAGTATTGAAGTGTACTAAAAATGAAAAAATTACTTTTAATTTTACTCTTTGTACCACTGCTAGCATTTGCACAAATTAACACTCAATGTCCACAGTTTACCGTCAACGGCACACCACAATATCAAGCACAACCCGGTGATCAAGAACTATGCAAGACAAATTATGCAGTTATTCACCGTTGTAGTGTCAAGGCACCTGTAGCTGTTTTTGAACATTTAACTGTAGCAGCAATGACAGGTCCAAGCAAGCGTAAGGATAACTTTCGTCCAGACCCAGATGTAACACCTAACTGCTCTGCTACCTTAGCTGACTATGCTACTGTTGGTCGCACACACGACCGCGGACACATGGCTCCGGCGGGCAACAACACACAAAATGATAACATCATGAGTGAAAGTTTTTATCTAAGTAACATGGTTGCTCAAGTAGCCAACAACAATCGTGGTGCATGGCGTTTATTAGAATCCGCTGAACGTCAGTGGGCAACTAATCCGGGTACAGATTTTTACATTATATCGGGTGGCATTTATGACCCTGGGCACCCTGTTGTAGGAAATGGTCTTGGTATTCCTACTCGCTTATATAAAATTATCGTTGAAAAAAATAGTCGCCAAGTTCAAGCATATCTAATGCCTAATGGCCCCATTAATCCAGCAACAGATTGGCCTAAGTATCAAGTGCCTATAGCCGCTGTAGAACAAGCAACTGGCATGCGTTTTAATTTAGGGCAGTAGTCTAAACTGCCATAATTACAATATGGCCCAAACTGAAGCAAATCTAGTCAAAGCTCCGTATCGGCATCAAGCCTTTACTGACGACCAACTTGAAGAATTTTTAAAGTGTGCCGACCCTAAAACAGGTCCGCAGTACTTTATGGATCACTTCTTCCATATACAACATCCTACCAAGGGCAAAATGTTGTATCATCCATTTGATTATCAAAAACGCTTGATAGATACCTATCATGACTATCGTTTTAGTATCAGTATGATGCCACGACAAACTGGTAAATCAACCAGCGCCGCTGGTTATTTGCTTTGGTATGCTATGTTTATTCCAGATAGTACTATTCTTATTGCCGCACACAAGTACACTGGCTCGCAAGAGATCATGCAACGTATTAGATATGCCTATGAGCTATGCCCAGATCATATCAGAGCAGGTTGTACCAGTTACAACAAAGGCAACTTGGATTTTGAAAACGGATCGCGTATAGTTTCAACTACAACAACAGAAAATACCGGTCGTGGTATGAGTATATCACTACTATACGCAGATGAGTTTGCGTTTGTGCGACCTGGCATTGCCAAAGAATTCTGGACTTCCATTAGTCCTACCTTGGCAACTGGTGGTAAAGCAATTATTACAAGTACACCAAACTCAGACGAAGATCAATTTGCGTTATTGTGGAAGGGTGCCAACCGGATGGAAGATGCTTATGGCAATCCTACAGACTTAGGCATCAATGGATTCAAAGCCTATCGCAGTTACTGGAATGAACATCCAGATCGTGACGAAGCCTGGGCATTAGAACAACGAAATCAGTTGGGCGAAGATCGTTTCCGCCGTGAAATGGATTGTGAATTCTTGATTTTTGATGAAACACTTATTGCGCCAACCAAGTTGATTGATCTACGTGGGCATGAACCTTTGGAAACCATTGGCAATGTCAGATGGTTTCAACGTCCCAAGAAGAATCGCATATATGTAGTGGCCTTGGATCCTAGTCTTGGTACTGGCGGCGACAATGCAGCCATACAGGTATTTGAAGCAGATACCACAGAACAAATAGCCGAATGGAAACACAATAGAACTCCTATTCCTCAACAGATACGTATTTTTGTTGACATCATAGCCCACATCAATGAAATCGTAGATAACCCAGAGCACATTTACTACAGTGTTGAAAATAATACTATTGGCGAAGCTGCCTTGATAAGTTTAGAGCAGTACGGCGAAGAAAACATCAAGGGCTATTTCCTAAGCGATACTGCAAATAACAAGACCTACCGTAAAGGATTTAACACCACAAACAAAACCAAACTCACAGCTTGTAGCAAACTCAAAACCCTAATTGAAGGTGGAAAAATGAAAATTCGTAGCGGTGCATTGATCAGCGAATTAAAAACATTTGTGGCCAGCGGGCTTAGTTATGCAGCCAAGATTGGTGAAACTGATGACTTGGTCATGTCCACTATTTTGGCCGTGCGTATGATGCAAAATTTACAGAATTATCACCCTGAAATGGATCAACAACTACGAGATTTTGGCGATGTGTTAATACAGCCCATGCCCTTCATTAGTGTAATGCGATAAATAATACACTATGGCACAACAAACACCAGCACAACGCTTATTTGACCTACTGGTCAGCAGAGACTTTGATCCTGAAATTTTAGACAGTTCTGGCAAGCCAGCAGCTGGCCCTGAAGAAGCAGAAGTTTTTAGCTTTGACTTTCGTGCAGAATCTGGCAAGGATTATGGCACAGTTGTAATCATGCTAGGCGAAGATCACGAGCTTGGCGTATTTTGCGCAGACAACGTGGGTCGTACCATGGAAGGACCAGACAAAAACGATTGGTTTAAGTTTTTAGAACAACTTAAACATTTTGCCGTAAAGAATTTTATGGCTTTTGATATTAAAAATCTCAACCACTTGCGTTACAGCATGCAAGGACAAGCAGCAATCAAAGAAGGCCTGTTTGAATCATGGGCTGGCAAGAAAGACATAAGCTGGAATGCTGGCGCAACTGAAAGCCGTTTGATGATCAAACACAAACGTAGTCTTGGTGAAGATGAAGCCCGTTTCCGTTATGTGGAAAGTTTATTTATTGAAACAGCCGAAGGTGAACGCTACAAGTTACCATTTAAGAATTTAACAGCAGGCAAAGCCATGTTGGAACATGTTCGCAACGGTGGTCGCCCTTATGACATGCGTGGCCAACACATTTGTGAAATGGTCAACGAACTAAATGTGCTCAGCAGATTCCGCAGAGCCAACACAGGTCAACTGCTAGAAGGTGATACTGCTACCTTGGTTGAACAGACCAATGCCTATTATGAAAATTTACGACACAGTCTTAAATCACTAACAAGTCAAAGAGGCTATAACACATACTTTGAGTCATGGACTCCAGAAGAAGTCACAGAAGAAGAGTTGGTAATTGAAGGACTCAAACATTTATTTGTAACACAAAGCATTGATCAACGTGTGGAAGACGCACTGCCATTATTGGCCAAAATACAAAAACAAGGAATAGAAATGAAAGAAGCCAACATATTTGAAGCATGGGCAGAGCGCCTGTCAGAAGGAACCTGGCAAACACCAGACACACCAGAAAAGCAAAGCAAGTTAATTGAACTGTTAAGCACAGACTTGCCAGTGGGTGCTGATGCTACTAATGCTACTGAACAATTATATGATCTAATTGGCGATGACGAATTGTTTGACAAGTTAGAAGCCTTAGCTGACCAAGATGCTAATGCTGATGCACGTCAAGTTGTTCTTGATCGCTTGCAAGAATTATCAAACGACCCAGATGTTCGTAAAGTTATTGACAGTTTGAATATTGACGCAACAGCCGAAATGAATCCACCTGAAGCAACCAACCCTGCCGATTTGGAACCACCTGCTGAAGTCGAAGAAGCCTTAAAGGATCCAGCAACTCAAACTGAAGATCCAGCTGGCACAGCAGAACCGGCTTACCCTGAATATGCTCAAGACCTATCGGCTATACTCAATATTGCTGGAGTTCCTGCCAAAGAAACACCAGCACCAGATTACGAAGACGAAGTAGTTGAGAATTTGGAAGATGAAACAACCATTGGTGGCGATGCCAGTGATGCATTTATCCGTGATGTTTCTGTAAAACAAGACGAGTTAGCCGAAGAAGGACAATGCAACATGACCGAATCTGGAGAATCATGCCCAGTTCACGGCGTAGAAGAGTGTTGGGGTTCTGACGCTAGTCCGCTAGCAGGAAAGTATGGGCACAGTGGCAAACTCAAAGCAGTAGACAAAGACATCAGCTTCTTAGATAGACTCAAAGAATTGTCTGGAATGAAGAAGTAATTTAACAAATAGAACAACCGCGTCATAAATATTCATTGACGCTAAGGAAATAAGCGTGTACACTACTACAGTGAATACGCTTTTTTCTTATGTATCACAGGCAACTAGAATCTAAACATTTAGATAGGCAACAACCATAAAACTTAGAAAGGCAACATATTATGGCATCATTAGCAGAAATCCGTGCCCGGTTAGCGGCATCAGAAGGTAAATCACAAGGCGGCAACTCCACAGGTGGCGATAACGCAATTTATCCACACTGGAATATGGAAGAAGGCGCTTCCGCAACACTCAGATTCCTTCCAGACGGTAATACAAAAAACACATTCTTTTGGCAAGAACGTGCTATGATCCGTTTACCATTTAATGGTATCAAAGGCGAGATGGAATCAAAACAAGTATATGTACAAGTACCCTGTGTAGAAATGTGGCAAGAAACTTGTCCAGTTCTTACAGAAGTTCGTACTTGGTTTAAGGATAAATCCTTAGAAGAAATGGGTCGTAAGTATTGGAAAAAACGCAGTTATATTTTCCAAGGCTTTGTTCGTGAAAACCCATTGGGTGACGACAAGACTCCAGAAAACCCAATCCGTCGCTTTATCATTGGTCCTCAGATCTTTACCACTATTAAAGGTGCGTTGATGGATCCAGAGTTGGAAGAATTGCCAACTGACTACCTACGTGGCTTGGACTTCCGTGTCTCCAAAGGTTCAAAAGGCGGCTTTGCTGACTACAACGGCTCCAAGTGGGCCCGTAAAGAAACAGCACTCACAGAAGCTGAACAAGCAGCCGTTGAGCAGTATGGCCTGTTTGACTTGAGTACATTTATGCCTAAGAAGCCAGGCGAAGTTGAACTCAAGGTTATCAAAGAGATGTTTGAAGCGTCAGTAGATGGTCAAAGTTATGATACCGAACGTTGGGGACAGTATTTCCGCCCAGCAGGTGTTAATGCTCCAGCTGGTAGTACACCGGCCGCAGAAAGTACATCGGCACCAGCAACAACTTACAATGCTCCAGCACCGGCGGCTACTACTCCAGTTCCAAACGTAGCATCAAGTGACTTTGATGATGAAGAGCCAGCAGTGGCAAGCGCACCAGTTGAAGCTAAACCTACTACCCAAAAGGCAGAAGATATTTTAGCTATGATTCGCGCTAGACAAAAACAGTAATAGTATCATAAAGCACAAGGGCGATCGCCCTTGTGTATCTTCTTAACTACAGGTGAAATATGGCAAAACCATTTGATGTAAGTAAGTTCCGCAAGGATCTTACAAAGAGTATCGACGGAATGTCGATTGGATTTAACGATCCAACTGATTGGATCAGCACAGGCAACTTTGCTTTAAACTATTTGATCAGCGGCGACTTTAACAAGGGCATCCCACTGGGCAAGATTACAGTGTTTGCTGGCGAGTCTGGCGCAGGTAAGAGTTATATCTGTTCAGGCAACATTGTTAAAAACGCACAAGACCAAGGCATTTTTGTTATCCTGGTTGATACAGAAAATGCTCTTGATGAACAATGGCTACACGACCTTGGTGTTGACACTAGTCCAGAAAAATTATTAAAACTCAACATGAGCATGATTGATGACGTGGCCAAGGCCATTAGCACATTTATGATTGACTACAAAGCACTTCCAGATGGCGAACGTATGAAAGTGTTATGGGTTATTGATTCGCTTGGAATGTTATTAACTCCAACTGACGTTAACCAATTTGAAGCAGGTGACATGAAGGGCGACATGGGTCGCAAGCCCAAGGCACTTACAGCACTTGTTCGTAACTCAGTCAACATGTTTGGTGGTTTCAATGTAGGTTTGGTTGCTACTAACCACACATACGCAAGTCAAGACATGTTTGATCCAGATGACAAGATCTCCGGCGGTCAAGGCTTTATCTATGCTAGTAGTATTGTAGTTGCTATGAAAAAGATGAAGCTCAAAGAAGACGAAGACGGCAATAAGATTTCAGATGTTATGGGTATTCGCGCAGGTTGTAAAGTTATGAAAACACGTTATGCTAAACCGTTTGAAGGTGTACAAGTTAAAATTCCTTACTCCACAGGTATGAGTCCTTACAGTGGCATGGTTGATCTTGCTGAGAAACGTGGCCTACTCAAGAAAGAAGGCAACAGTTTAGTATTTGTTACTAGTGATGGCGAGATTATTAAACAGTTCCGTAAAAAATGGGAAGCCAACGAAGATGGTAGCTTAGACAAGCTGATTGCTGATTTTGGAAATCAGAAAGAACCGGTAAGTACTGAAGACACAGTTACGGAGGAATAAGAATGTCAGTAGATTTAAGCAAAGAAATTTGGGATGAACTCAAGCGTTATGTTAATCCACAAGATCGTACCGAAGCCGCCGAAACATTGGTATCAGTATTGATTGATAACGATGCGGACGCAGACGAAATCAAATCAGTTTTCAAAAGTGATAGTGAAGTTAAACGAGCTCTTGCTAGTTACCTCAAAGATCACGAAGAGGAAGAAGATGAGACTGAAGAGGAAGAAGACGAGGACGAAGATTATTAATGTGGTATAGTAAAGTCACTGCGGATCTCAGTTCAATTCCTGATTTTATAGCACATTATGAACAGGAATTAGAAAATGCCAAGCGTGACTGCCGGGTAGGTGGTCTTATTGAAAAAAATATTACTGCCTTGCCTGGAATTACTGAGCATAGATTTAACCAGCTTCAGGAGATTGAAGCTGTGTTAAATTTTCTTAATATTCAACTCAGAAAGATTCGTCGCAAGTATTTTCAAAAGTATTTAGAAGGATATGCTCGCATGTTATCCAGCCGCGATGCTGAAAAGTATGTGGACGGTGAAGACGAAGTTATTGATTTTGAAACTCTTATCAACGAAGTAGCACTACTAAGAAACAAATTTTTAGGTGTTATGAAGGGCATGGAAAGTAAGAATTTCATGCTGGGACATATTGTTCGTTTACGTGCAGCCGGCATGGAAGACATACAAGTTTAATGTGGGTATTCGCAACTAGGTCTCGTCCAGATAACTGTTTGCGATTTATCCAGTCTTGGCTGGATACACAAGCATCTAGTCCTGTGTATGTCAGACTTGACGATAACGATCCTTGTATTGATGTATTAACACAATTACCCTGGCCTAACAAGTTTCAAGTTCATGTTGGTCCGCGGAATGGACTAGCTAGAGCTATTAACGAGCTTTACGAACAATTTCCTAACGAACCGTGGTATGGGCTGTTAGCCGATGACTTAAAACCACAAACAGTTGGGTGGGATCAAAAATTAATCAATGCCGCTGGCTCATTGGGAATAAGTTATCCTAATGATGGCGGAACTAATGTAGCATTACCTACCCATCCGTGTGTGGGTGGTGATCTGGTTAGAGCCATTGGATGGTTTGGTTTGCCAGCATGCCAACACTTTTTTGTGGATACTGTTTGGCAATTCCTAGGGGAACAGCTTGACAATATACAAAGATTAGATCAAGTTTTAGTTGAGCATTTGCATTACAGTCTTGGTAAAAGTGAAAAAGATCTAGTCTATGAAGAAAGCAGTGCCAAGTATCAAAGTGATAAACGAGCATACAAAGATTGGTGTAATAGCCAAGCTGAATCATTGATAGCTAGGTTGAGAAAAGATATATACAGATCATGATTCCAATTTTTATAGGGTATGATCCTCGAGAAGCCATTGCATTCCACGTGTGTGCCAACAGTATTATTCGGCATGCAACTCAACCAGTACAAATTATTCCGTTGTCACTGAGCCTACTCAAGGACTACAATGAAACACATACAGACGGTAGTAATCAATTTATCTATAGTCGTTTTTTAGTACCACACCTAATGGATTACAAAGGTTGGGCAATATTCATAGATGGTGACATGATCGTGCGTGATGATATTGCTAAACTTTGGGATCTACGTGAAGGAGCCAAGGATGTAATGGTTGTCAAACATGATTATCAAACTAAACTAACTGAAAAATATCTTGGTAGTAAAAACGAAAATTATCCACGTAAGAATTGGTCCAGCGTTATACTTTGGAACTGTGCAAATCATCCTAATCAAAAATTAACTCCTGAGTTTGTACAAAACTCAACAGGCGCATACTTACATCGCTTCAGTTGGCTCAATGATAGTCGTATTGGCGGGTTACCTATTGAATGGAACTGGTTGCCTGATGAATTTGGTCCTAACAAAGATGCTAAGTTATTGCACTATACACTAGGTACTCCTAGTTTTCACGAGTTCGCTGATACTCCTCAAGGCAGTGAGTGGCATAGAGAACGCATACTCACAGAATATTGTCAACAGCGAGATATCAAGTGAACATTCCTAAAAGACTGCAACACATATGGGTAGGACCCAGCACTCCTCCTTTAAAATGGATGGACACTTGGCCAGAAAAACACCCCGATTGGGAGTACTCAGTATTTGATAATGCTCAACTGGATTCTCAGAAGTTTAAAAATCAGCATTTAATCAATGAGTATCGTGGACGAGGTCAATTTAATGGTGTAGCAGATCTTGTACGTTACGAATTACTATATCAGCATGGCGGATTCATTCCAGAAGCGGATTCTGGATGTTTACATAACACTAATGAATTGTGGGTCGAAGATCCACGTATCTGTTACACTGTGTACGAAAGTGAAGAACTCAGGCCTGGTTATGTATCACCTATATATGCTTGTAATCCTGGTAATGAATTTGTTGGATTAATAATTGATACCCTACACAAACTGCAACCAATAGATCTACGTAAGCAAGTTTGGAAATCAACCGGTAATGCATTTTTGGCAGGGATGATAGAAGCTCACCATCCATTTATTAAAATATTTCCTAGTCACTATTTTATACCACAGCACTTTAAATCAAAAGTTAGATACAGTGGATCGGACCGAGTATACGCTGATCAATATTGGGGATCGACTAGAAAAACTTACGACTCTGGCCGATGAAAGCATTTGTTATTGCCTTATCGTCCGTTGATGAATCAATACAGTCAGCCAACCAAACATTGGTAAAATTATTGGACTATGGGTTTGATGCAGAGTTGTTTGAAGGGACCCCTGGAGATCAAGCTGAACAATTATTTGTTGAACAGCAAAGAACGTTAGATCCCACCCTCAAAGAAAACTGGAAAACGACTTCTCCTGGGGTTAAAGGGTGTTTTTATAGTCACTATAGATTGTGGAACTTGTGTGCAGAGCTCGACACACCAATTGCAATTTTTGAAGACGATGTTATATTTTATAGAAACTATGAGCCAATATCATTTGACCAGGTGTTAATTTTATCCATTAACTTTGATTGGAAAGCTGCAGATCCATACAAAACATATCTATTAGATGAACACAGTATAGATGAAAATGTGCGATATACTACTCAACACATGCCAGGCGCCAGTGGATATATGATAACACCTGTGGCTGCAAAACAGTTAATAAAAACATATAGTCAAACATTTTTGCCTGCAGATCGAGCAATCAATGTCAATATATGTGATATAAAATTGCATCCACGACTCATGGGAAGGAGTAAAACTATGAAAGAAAAACAATCAATGACCAGGATTAAAGCCTGGGGTGTAGTAGCCAATAAATATTCCAATATATGAAAGCATTTATAATTTATCTCTCCGATCGCGAACACAGCGTAACTCATAGTAGCTACATGTTAAACACTCTACACGGGTATGGAATTGACGCTGAGTTGTTTGAAGGCATCAAAGGCGATCATGCAGTAGAATTGGCCGCCAAAGCAAACAAAAAACTATATCCGTTTAGTATCAAGAATCAACGATTAAGTGAGCGTGAAATCCGAGAGTATATTAAACCAGAGAAGTGGAATGAATTCCAAACAGATTTTCATCATACAGTGTATCGTCGACAACTCATTGGCCAGGCCGACATTGGAAAATTAAGCCGTCCTGGAGTAATTGGTTGCTTTTATAGTCATTATGCTTTGTGGCAAAAATGTGTTGATCTAGATCAAACAATTATGATTTTTGAAGATGATGTTAAATTCTACAGAAAATATGAACCTGTAGATTTTGAAGGAGTGTTGGTATTAAGTTTGGGCAAAAGTTCATTCATGCGAGATCCGCAAAGGACCTATTTAGAAAACCCCGCTGGGATTCCCAAGGCTGTGCCCTGGAGAAATTTTAGTATGCCAGGAGCCAGCGGGTACGCCATCACTCCAGATGCCGCTAGAGGATTAATAAAATTTTATCGTCCCTATTGGTATCCAGCCGATAACGCAATTAATCAATTTATTTGTCCATTGAACATTCATACATATCTCATGGGTCGCAATACGCTACCAGAAGAAGGCAATATCAGTATGACCAAATCTAAAGATTGGGTACCTCGATGCAAGTAGGAATCTTTTACAACTCAATTAGAAATCCTGCTAAGTTTAGCAACAAGGTCATGCTGATGGATAATTTTGCAACTGGAGTTTTGGCCAATGGTGACGAAGTAGTTGATTACAAAGACAATGCCTTGCCAGACCAGCCATTGGACGCAGGATTTGTTCTGGGCTATACCTTAGAAGATAACTTTAGAAAAAAAATTATCAATTGCTTGCATGCACAGAATACTGCGTCGGTATTTGTTGACAGCAATATTCTACACTATGCTAGAAAAGAGCACGAATGGCATAGATACAGTCTTAACAGTGTTTACCCAGACACAGGCACTTACTTTTTTGAAAACTTAGATTTGTCCAAGTGGGCAACATATAGTCAGTGGCACAATGCTTCACTAAAACCCTGGCGTACACATGGAACGCATATAATGATACTATGCCAACGTCCCAAAGGTTTTAACATGTTTACAGACCAGGAAACATGGTTGGACAACATTATCAGTCAAATTCGTACACATAGCCAACGTCCTATTATGATTCGCATGCATCCCGGAGATGGTTCAAGATTTAAACAAATAGAAAAACTTCAAAAGAAATACGGTAATTCAATTACCATATCTGATCATAACAATATTGCAGATGCCCTAGTAGATTGTTGGTGTACAGTTGGACTAAACTCAACTCCTAATGTAGTAGCAGCTATTGAAGGCATTCCGGGATATATTGAAGATCCACAACATAGTTGGGCTGCTGATATTGCATTTACTAACATAGCACAACTAGAAAATCCGCCACTGCTATCAAGAGAACAATGGATACACAAGATTGCCAATATACATTGGTCTAATGATGAAGTTAAATCTGGCAAACTTTGGAAAACTATTAAGAATTATATTTTGTCTTCTCGTTAACAAATATTGCTAAATCTTTTCTAGTGCCCTTAGCAGTCCAAATATAACTGCGATCTTGCATTTCCCAATCAACGTATTCTATAGGTAATCCACCCCAGCGATACTTGGGCACCAAATTAGTTAACACGTCTTGATCAATACCCCAGTATAGATTGTCAGACTCTATACTGGTTTTTAGAACATTAGAGTATTCCTTAAGAAAGTCGTAACCGTTGTTATTGCCAGTTAGGTAAAGCCCGCCAGCAAGATATCTGGCTTTTTTGCCACTAATATAATGTATGTAAAAATCTTGACTATTATCTAGTTCTGGAAAATTTTTACGCACAACCGCATCAATATCAATGGCCAACAACCGACTAGTAGGTCTTATCAATTGTTGTAAACGAATAAATCGAGCCGATGCAAAGTAAGTGCGTTGTATTCTTTGCTGTATGCTAATGTCTTTGCCCTTGCCCATAGCAGTGATAATTCGTCTACGACGATCTGCTAGCTCTGGATCATCAGGAACGTGCTCCCAACGTTCAGCAGCCAGAGCAAATTGTTCCATAGGTGCATATTCGTAGGTAATACTCACTCGTTCAATTGCTCTGCAATAACTGATTTGATCTGCGGTAGGATTATACAAATGTAAATGAATGCCAAATGTGGTATTTCTTAATACGCTGTTGATCAATGCAGGTCCAAACTCGTTGAAATAATCAACATCACAAACTGCATAAACAAAAAATCCGTTTTGGTCTAGGTTTCCCTTTAGTGGTGGTAGTAACATGGTTAAATATTTAACCTTATGCGAGTGGCCTACTTTCCAAACTTTTGTGCTTTAAACAGTATTCCTGTTATGCAGGCCATGCTAGATAGCCTACGTAGCAGCGGCCATACTATTGAACAAAATGCCATGGATGCCGATACAGCAATAATATGGTCAGCATTATGGTATGGTCGTATGGCTCCAAACAAAGCTGTTTATGAAAGCTATCGAGCTCAAAATAAGCCAGTTATTATTGTTGACGTGGGTGCATTATATCGAGGGGAAACTTGGAAGATTGCCCTGAACCATATTAATCGGTTGGGCTATTACGGGCATACTGAAAATTTAGATATGGATCGTCCTCGTAAGTTAGGTATAAGTCTTGCAATTAATTTAAGTCGAAATCCTGCTATACTAATTGCTGCACAACATAAATTTAGTTTACAACTGGCCAACCAATATCACGAAGGCTGGATCATGGACCAAATTGATGAAATAAGACGTGTATCTGACCGTCCTATTGTTATTAGACCGCACCCCAGAAGCCCGCTTCAACTGGAAAAGTTAAATGAAACAATTACAGTCGAAAAGCCGCAAAAGTTGGATAACACATACGACAGTTTTAATATGCACTTTGATTATCATGCAGTAGTAAACTATTGTTCTGGCCCAGGAATACAAGCAGCCATATCAGGAACCAGACCCGTTGTGGGAACTTATAGTCTAGCACTACCAGTATCGGTTGCTATAGAAAACCTAGACAAGCCATACAATACGGATAGAGATCAATGGCTGGTAGAAATTTGTCACACAGAATACACCTTACAAGAAATCAAAAAAGGCCTATGGCGAAAGAGATT
>JAUKPQ010037096.1:13249-34354 GCA_032273045.1 Chloridella minuta | reverse complement strand
GACGCGTGGCTCCGCCACGTCGACCGCCGACTCGACCGCCAGCGGGACCTTGTCGGGCAGCACCTTCACGACCAACAGTTGGGCCAGCGGCGTCTCCGACAATCGCTTCGCGAGGTCAGGGACCGGGACGATCCGGGCCACGTCCAATGCTTGGGTCGACAACTCCATCGCCTTCGCGGTTGGCCAACTGTCCAACTACTCTTGGTCGGCTACGTTTTTGAGTGTGGTCAGCGGCGCTACCAACAGTCCGCCGTACTCGACCGACCCGTACTTCTGGCTCTTTGACGCGTCCAACAACGCGGTATTCGGCTGCCAGACATGCGCCGACGGGACTCTCTCGGGTTCGGGGCAGTTGGCTGCGGGCAACTACGCCCTGTCCTGGGGCGGTAGCGTAGGTTCGACGAGCGAGACACTCAATGCAACGATGGGCACGCAGTACGGATCGGCCGCATTCACGCAGTCGGGTGTGCTGACCGTGATGGCGGCACCTGTCCCCGAACCCGAAACCTACGCGATGATGCTGGCCGGTCTTGGTCTGCTGGGCGGCATGGCACGACGCAAGAAGATGTCTGCCTAATTCACGCTTCAATTGTATAAAGAGACGGGAGCTTAGGCTCCCGTTTACATTTGTTAAGGGCGCGCACGAATGACCGCAAACTCGCCTCAAGCTGGCATAGCGACTTCACGGCGCCACCGTCCGGCTCCGGCCGAGTGCCGTAATAGAGGTCAGCGGATCCGATGACCGGTGCTAGCTAGCTGGTTTGCAGCCGCTCAAGGGATCAGCCTACTTTGGGAAGGAGAACGTCAGCTTTCGATCCTCCCATTCAATCAGCGAACGGCCGTTTCCATTTTTGCCACTGGCGGCTCAGGGCACGTAGCAGCCGGTCAAGCCATAGGAATTATCTCTTTCCAGTGCCCCGATTTGCCCAGTTCGGGGAGCCAGAATTCAGCAAGATGTCTGCATTAAGCCCTGCCACATTGGCGGGGCTTTTTTGCTTTCGGAGCCCGGCACACCGAAAGTCCTTGGGTGCGCAATAAGTACGGTTATGTCGAAAATTCCCTCAACATGGCCAATGCAGTTCCTGGTTTCACGTCGCGGGTCACAGAACTAAAACCGTTGTTAATGAGGTTGCGGAAAGCCTCCCGCTTCGATGAGTCCTCGACTCCAAGATACTTGAATCCCATGCTCCACGTCGGAAAGCTGCGCGATTCGATGGGAGTGCGCTCGATAACGACGATACCTTGGTGCCGCTGATCGCTCTCTATTTTGCGATACATCCCGGCAACTGCAGCTTCATTCCCCTCGATAGCTTGAAGAAAATCGCCGCCGTCATAAAGCAGCATGCCTGTGATATCGCGGGGTTTGTTGTTTCTCACGGAGGCCTCGAGAATCTCCTCAAGATCAACCAGCTTTAGATCGGGTGCTGCAGAGCTTGCATAAATCAGACTGAAAAGCGACATGCGTAGCAATATTCCGGAGCAAAAAAGGTTAGACGTTCTTCAGGTAGCGGTCGAAGTGGGACATGCAGGTTTCGAAAGCCTCCAGTTGCACTGGATCGGCTAAAAATTCCCTGGATTGGTCACCGTATATCAGGCAAAACCCGTGATCAGGGTGGGTAAAGCTCTTCCATTCCACAGCCAAACCAGCTTCGAGCATCCATTCATGGGCAAGCCTGAATATACCCTGCAGATGGTCACCCTCGCGCCCAATATGAAGAGCCGGCGCCGAAATGTTGCGTATACGCTTCATTGCAGCCGGCTTGTCTGCATTGGCTTTAACGACGTCCATATCCTGATACTGCAATTCCCCGTTGATTCGGGGTGCCTTGGGTCCGGTATCCACCGACAGGAACTCGTGGGAAGCCCCTTCGGCAATGACCGCCGCAGCCAGCGGAGCACCTTCGGCGAGAGCCTTGAGTATCATTTCGCCGCCATGACTGATGCCGATTGCCCCCATCGCATCGCCCCGAACAAAAGGCTGCGTCCTGAAATACTGCCAAATGGCGATCAAGTCATCAGAGTCCAGCGAGGCGTTTGATTTGAGCGTGCGATTCTCACCGCCACTCATGTCGTCTTCAAGATTCCGTAAAGGACCGCGCTTGCCGTAAAAATGAGGAATCTCGTTACGATAATTGACGTATACCACCGCATAGCCCCGACGAATCATTTCATCCTGCATCGGGACGAGTCTTTCGACTTGGGCTAATACGTGAGGCATCCCGCCCCGACCATCGCCCCTGCCCATCGTGATTAACGGGAACGGACCGGGACCGTCCGGTTTACGAAGAATGACGGGCACATAAAGCTCATCCAGGGTCGGAATGAAAGTCAGGTGGGCTGGATACGGAGATCCTTCAATCGGGGTTGTTATCGTGTAAGCGGGGGCATCGAATGACATTTTCAACTCAAGTAATTTTCAATTGGGCTGGATACCTGCCGCCTTGATCACCCTTCCCCACTTGGTGATTTCCTGTCGCAGGAAACGGTCAAACTCCTGTGGCGTCGAAGGCATGGGCTCAGCGCCTTGGGACAGCAGCAAGGTGCGGGCCTCCGGTGTACGCATGATTTCACCAACGGCCTGACTGACTTTCTGGATGATCGCATCTTTGGTATTTGCCGGGGCAAAAAGACCAAACCACACCGTACTGTCGATACCGGGGAAACCCTGTTCAGCGGCAGTCGGAATCTCAGGAGATGCTGAAAAACGCGCATTACTCAGAACGGCCAGCGCCCGCAGTTTCCCGGCCTTGACCTGTGCAGCAGCGGTTGTCGTGGATAAAAATGCGGCTTGGACCTCCCCGGCAACCACGCCCGTCAGCGCAAAACCTGCGCCTTTGTACGGGATATGCACGAGCTTTGCACCGGTGATCTGATTAAACAACTCCCCCGACAGCTGGCTGCTGGTTCCGCCGCCTGCAGAGCCGTAACTGAGGCCTCCCTGACGGGATTGTGCGAAAGCAACGAATTCCTTGAGATCACGTGAAGGAACCTGCTGATTCACAACCAGAGCGATTCCGGAAGTTGTAAGTTGGCCGATCGGCGCGAAATCTTTGATCGGGTCGTAAGCCAGCTTCTTGAACAGGAACTGCGGGCTGGCATGTGTGCCGATCTGGCCGTTGAACAATGTATAGCCATCGGGAACGGCTCGCGCAGCGATTTCTGCACCGATAATTCCACCTGCTCCGGGTCGGTTATCAACGACGACCTGCTGCCCCCAGCGCTCTCCGAGCTTTTGCGCAATAAAACGGGCGCTGATGTCGGATGTACTTCCGGGTGAACCCGTAATCAGCCGCACCGGGCGCGTCGGGTAGGCTTCGGATGCTGAATAAGCAGAATGCGCTGTAAGCGCCATCAGCAAAAAAAATCCCGCTGTTTTCGAATTCATGGATTTCATCGCGGCTCCGGTTTTCGGTTAAAAGAACTTTTAAACGCCAACAACAAAATACTGGAGAGGAACCCTATGCAGGCACTCGGCCCCATCGGCCGTAATCAGGAAGAGATTGCCGAGTTGCACGCCCGCCCGTTCATCATCTGTGACCACATTGGGCTGAACCACAACACACATATTTTCCTTAAAGGTGAATAAGGGACCTGCCGGACCGCGCCGGCCTGCAGACTGACGGGTGCCGATGCTCGGCGGCAGCAAGCCGATGCCAAAGCCATGCAAAAAGCCGTCGTTAATCGTAAAACCACGCTCGGCAATGATATCCCCCGCATCCAACACATCTTCACTGGTAGCACCAGGACGAAGAACCCTCACGCAACGTTCATAAGATTCGAGTGCCGCATCCCACAGGCGCCGGTATAAATCATTCGGCTGCTGCCCCATGAAAATCGGACGGTGCATCTGCCCGGAATAGCCCCAGTGACTGACACTGATTTCAGTATTGATAACATCACCGCGCTCAATCAGGCGCGAAGACAGATTCTGCCTCGGCACGCAGGCACCTCCCCCCGACTGCGGTCCGGAGGAAAGATAATGCAGGTGTGGCAGACCGCCTGCCGATAGCGCCGCCGTTTCAATCAGCATCCCCAGCTCGTATTCCCGAAGCCCTGTACGAACACCCTCAACCAGTGCATTGAAGGCTTGATCCGTAAATGCCGCCCCCTTGCGGATCCAATCGATTTCCTCCGCGCTCTTGATCAGGCGCAAACGGCGGAATGTGCGAGTGACATCGACCATCTGGAAACCGGGCAAATCGCGCTGCCATGCGAGATAGGTCTGCACCGGAACATCACCGACATAGCCTAACTTTGCATTTTTGAGGCCAACGTCAAGCAGGTATTTTCCGACAGTCGTCGCAGAACTGGGACCGCCCCACTCAACATGGATTCCGGAAGACTCCCGGGCATTGGGCACATGATTGAATGACTGCACGAAAATTACCGGCGGCTCGTGATGCGTCACTACGGCATAGTTATTACGGTTACCGAGAAAATTCGATACGTAATGCACATCTGCCTGATCATGGCGATTAACCCCGGAACTGCCGTAAACAACGACAGCATCCAAACCTTCATCCACCATCAATTGACGAATGGCCTTGTGACGCCGCTCAAGCTCTTGAGGGGAAAACTTGGGATAAAGAATTTCGCTCATGGTTGGCTGTCAGTCGGTAAGGTTTTGCATTCAGATTGTAGTGTTCGCATATTTATCAGACATCCGATGGCGTTCCGGCATCTGACCGGTGATGGGCGATCGCACGGGCAGCCTCACCACCCTGAATATTCCTCCCGGTTGGAGACCAGGTGCAAACCATCGCTCCCGGCGCCCAAGTCGTCTTGTAAACCCCCGGGACAAAGAATTCGACAAAGCGCATTTCAATGCCGTCATCACTGCGCAGGTAATGACGCTCACAATCGGCATACCAGATCAAGTCACCCTCACGAACGGCGAACGGCTTTTCGTTTGCCCAGGCGGTTCCGGAACCCGAGAGGACAAACATGAAGTGCTCGGCCCCCTCATGATGATGATTCGCAGCTTCGGTACCAGGCGGATAGATAATCATCTCCCCCTTGATGGCTTTCGTTCCAAAGAGCTTGGGGGTCACCAGATAAATACGTTTTCGGGCATCGTGCTCGGAACTGAGAACAGGCTCGCGCGACCAATCAACCACTTTGATGTTCCGCGCTGAAGAAAGGATTTCCGGATCGAACCGTGAGGCTTCCGGCACCCTTGCAAAAAGAACTACAGCACCACCGTTTGATTTTGCTTCGCCGCTGAAATCCGGGGGCACAAAACAAACATGGGATTCCGTCAATTGGTATTCATTATCAACCGCTGACAATGAAATATCCCCCTGAAGAATCTGGAACCACGCAAGGTCCGCTGGCCCGTTGCGGATCGGCAATGAAGCGCCCGCAGTAAGGGTAATTCTGTCGAGCTCAATACTGGCACTCTGGTTGCTCTGGTTCGTCATGAGACGTTGCCGAGAAACCCCATCCAAAATGCGTTCTGCCGCAATCTGGCTCTGGTTAACGGTATAGGCCATTACCCCCTCCGTAATTCAATTTATTTTGCAGCACCGCTACTTTGGCGGTTTCTTCTTTTTTTGGTTCCGAGACGCATGAAGCGATTGACCGAAATAATGAACCCGTTTACCCGGCCTTCCAATCTGGGTGACAAGCACCCAGAAGGGAGATTACTGCGAACCCAAGGTCAGATTACTTTCTGGAGTCAAGAATGATGCAAAAATACAGATCCGCGGCCAACCTCTTTAGCCTTGTACATGGCCGCATCAGCCCACTTGAGGATGCTATCCATTGAAGACTCACCGGATCTGAACATGGCGACACCAATCGTGCATGAGCCATGATGTTCGATGATGACCGGATCACCGGAGGCATCGGTCGTCTCCAGTTTATAAATCTCGGAAAGACTGCCAAGTATTTTTTCCGCAATCAATAATGCCTTGGCTTCAGCCTCCTCTTTTTCCAGGGAAAGCTCACCGGCTATTACAACAAATTCATCGCCGCCAAAACGGGCGACGGTATCAACTTCACGAACGCATCCGCCAAGTCGCCTGGACAACTCGATCAGCAGAAGATCACCGACATTGTGGCCATGAGAATCATTGAGTTCCTTGAAATGATCCAGATCAAGGCACATCAAAGCACCGTATCGCATACTCCGCTTACTGAGCGCGATCGCCTGGGTCAGGCGGTCATTAAACAACCGGCGATTCGGCAAACCCGTTAATGAATCATAGAAAGCCAGCTGAAAAAGCTGCTTCTCCATCTCTTTACGGTCAGACACATCCCGCTGAACAGACACCCAGTGTGTATACCAACCGCTGTCATCAGCTATAGGAACAATTTCGAATTCATTCCAGAAACTTGTTCCATCTTTACGATAATTAACCAGCTCTACTTTAATCGACTCCCACTTCTGCATTGCAACCCGTATTTGATCCAGCGCAATCCGATCGGTATCCGGCCCTTGCAAAATTCGCGGAGTTTTCCCGATAACCTCTTCGGGTGTAAAACCATGACTCTCGTAAAACGATTTGTTAGCCCAAACAATTCGTGGACCTGGAGGGTCAAAAGGCTCGGCCTCGGTTATCAGTATTGAATCGTTTAATCGATCAAGACAGGTCTGGAGAAGATTGGGAAGATTAAGCGGCATTTCTGATGAATTTTAATGAGAAATACTATTTTTGATAATTAGCGAATCAATATTTTACGATTATTATCATCTCATTCAAAACATCCTTAATTGAGTTAAAGTTTAATAATTATTTTTTCATTTAAATCAATAACTTAAATCAATAATTCATTTGAATCTCAATAACTATTCCTGCTTACTGATCCATAACTATTTCGCGTCAACATCAAGTTAAACAAAGCCCTCCATCGGGCAAAGGAACTCCGGTTATGAAAAGCCTCTTATTTATTATGTCCATGACTGTGATCTTCGCCACTTGGGCTGGCGACAAACCGGTCAACAAAACTGAATCCATCACAGGCACCGTGATGGAAATCAAAGATGTCGATAGCTACACCTATCTCCGCATCAAAACCGTCACAGGTGACACTTGGGCAGCCGTCAACAAATCACCGGTCAAAAAAGGCTCAAAAGTCACCATTGAAAACGTGACAATCATGAATAATTTTGAGAGCCGGTCTCTGAAGCAGACTTTCAAGACCATCGCCTTTGGCAATCTTGCCGGCGCCGGAACGCCAAAAGCAGGACATGCCAACATGACACCCCCTACAACCGGTCAAACTGCGAATACCGCGGATATAAAGGTCGCCAAAGCCACCGGCGCGAACGCCTGGACCGTCGCTGAAATCAATGCAAAAGCCCAGGATTTGAAAGACAAACCGGTCGTTGTCCGCGGCAAGATCGTGAAATACAACCCCGCCATCATGGGCAAAAACTGGCTGCACCTGCGAGATGGTTCCGGCAGTGCGGCAGAAGGCAACAACGATATTCTGGTGACGACGACTGCCGAGGCGAAACTGGGGGCCGTCGTTACGATAAAAGGCATCGCCCGCACCGAAAAGGATTTCGGCTCAGGCTATGCCTACAAAGTGATCATCGAAGAAGCCAAGATAGAGAAATAAAGTGACGGGAGATGCAATGGCATCCCCCGACAAACTTTAATTGGTGCCGGTAGTTCCTGTAGTGCCAGTCGTACTCTGCGTGGTATCCGCCGGGGAAAGTGCGCCCGCAATTGCAGCGGCAGCAGCAGCACCGGCAGCAATCGTACCCGCAGTGAGCCCGCCTGCTGCAGCACCACCGGCAACTCCGGCCCCAGCGCCAGCACCCGCCCCAGCACCAGCGCCTGCACCCGCCCCGGCTCCAGAACCAGCACCGGCTCCGGTACCCGCGCCCGTGCCGGTGCTACCAGCTCCGGTAGTGCCCGCCCCTGAACCCGCACCAGTGCCGGCGGCAGCACTACCGGCCAACGTAGCGCTGCTCATCGAACTAAATCCTGCGGTTACACCCGCCGGCAATGCCGCCGCCGTTGTAGCAACCGCCAGCGTACCCGCACTCGCAACGGAGACAATGCTACCCGCCCCAACCGCGACGGTACCTGCTGCATTCGCCACGGTAGTGATACCTTGAATTACGTTTACCGCGAGAGGATTGTAGATGGCCACCATGAAATCCGTGCCGCGGATGCCAATCGTGGCCTGCGGTGTATGCAACGCATAGGCCCGGGGATTCCGGCTCGTGAGTGCGCCGGTAACCGATCGCATAGCCCCGCGCAACAGGTCGAATACGAAGCTGTCCTTTGAAGGCTCCGCCGCGACGAAGCTGTAAGTCCTGATACGGAATTCGGCATTTTCATTCAGAAGCACCGCCTGACCATCATCAAAACGAAGGATCGCCCGACTTCCCGCTCCAACAGAGACGGTATTGCCCGCATTGACTCGCTGACCTACCTTCAGCGGCGTTGCTGTCGGCGGAGTGGCTCCGGCGCGCACATCACCCGTTACGCTCTCCACGACAGCCGATGCCAGCACCGAGGCGGAGAACAATGCCACGACCAGAAATCCAGACAACTTTGTCAGCAAACTCATATTGGATCCTTACAACGATTGATTAAGACAGAATAATAAGGCGGTAAATCTTACTTCAATGCTATTGAGCTTATATGAAGTTTCGCTAATCGTTGCCACTCACAGACTGAAGCTCATATCTTATTGAATTTAAAGAGTATTGTTTTTTCGAAAAGCCTGCATTTCTCATCAAAAGCACCAAAAAATGCCCCTCCTCCTTCTCTACGCTGATACACCAGTTTTTGACGGTTTTATTCAATCTTTATAATGGAGGCATGTTTCACTCAAAAATCGCTGGTTATTGCTCATTGCTACGGGCAACTATGCTGATTGCTGCTTTCGCACTCTTCACAGCATCCCTACCCTCTGCGGCAGCATCATGTAACTCGTCCGGCCCTTACCTGCAGAATCTGTTCCTGTCCGGGCAAAAAATCAGCGATACGATTCATGAACAAGCCCTGCAATCAATCGAACAGCCAGGAAACACTGCGGCGCGCGCCAGGTCGTTATCAGTACTCGGACACGCACTAAGCAAGCTCAATACCAGTCTCTGGGGACTTTACTGGGTCAATATTTACAGCAGACGACTACACGAAGTCCTTGAACAGCTGGACTCCAAACCACCCGGTCCAGTCACTCAATACTATGATCGTTGGGATAATTCGCAATTGGTCAGCTCCGCCGCAATGCTCAAACGCGACTTGGAGTCCGTGAACAAATTGCTGCCCCAGACAACGGGAGTTTCAGCGGAGCAAACCGAAATGCTTCAACAATTCCTGCGCCAAATTGAAAATGAGCTGAACAGCTGCCCCCCCTGAACTGCCGATCCGGTTAACAATGCCGGAGCCCGCCTTGCCGGTCTTCGGAATATCGCCACCACTCAAGGCTTGATATTTAATATTTCCAAAATTTCCGGCTTCGGTATCTAATAGCAACCATCTACAACTTCTTCGAACCCGTATGTCCCAAAATCCCAAACGTCAGCGCATCAAATTCAGTGAAGTCGCTATTGGCCAGCGCTTCTTTGACCCCATCAGCCAGGAATATTTCGTCAAGCAGAGCGAAGAGATGGCCGCCATGGTTACCGGCATCGGTGACGGCACGGTGCCTGACGAATTCGAACCTGATGATGTGGTCGGTATCGACAACTGATTCAGAGCACTATTCCCCAATAAAAAAAGCCCGCTGAACGCGGGCTTTTCAAAGGGTGCTTGGGATTCAGGCAGCAGCCGTCACCGCACCGATCGCCGCAAATAGATTGGCAACCGTTTCCCGCGGAATGTTGCGGGTGATGAAGACGATGCGCGTCGAATGGTCATCGCTGGGCCATTCATTCAACTCCACCGGTGGATGGAACAGGTGCTGCACGCCCTGCACCACCATCGGACCTTTGTGCTCGGTGACGTTAATCAGGCCTTTGACCCGCAGCATGTCTGAACCGCGCAGTGCCGACAGCACTTCCATGGTCTGCGAGAACGAATTCCAGCTCATCGGCTCGGTAAAGCGCAAACAGAAGGACTTCACCTTCTCGTCATGGCGGTGATGCTCGCCATGCTCGTCCGGTTCACCCATCCAGCGCTCGATGTCCTCCAGCTTGCCTTTGACGTTGCGCAGGCCGACATTGATCAGGAATTCGAGGTCGATCTCCCCGTTCACCGCACGCTTGATCGGCGCCTGGGGGTTCAGCTCGCGCAAACGGGCTTCCAGTTTTGCTGTGGCTTCTTCCCCGGCCAGATCGGATTTGGTGATGACAATACGATCAGCCAAGGCCGCCTGCTTCACCGGCTCCTGCATGGTATCCAGCTGTTCGATGCCGTTGACGGCATCAGCCAGCGTCACCACGCAGTCCAGACGATAATTCGCCAACAGCATGTCGTCTGTCATCAACGTCTGCATCACCGGTGCTGGATCCGCGAGACCGGTAGTCTCGATGACGACGCGGGTGAAGTCGATGATGTCGCCGTTGCGGCGCTTGACATACAGATCACGCAGCGTTTCCTGCAGGTCGCCCCGCAGGACGCAGCACAGGCAGCCGTTGTTCAGCAGCATCATCTGTTCGGACGAGACTTCGACCAGATCGTTGTCGATGGCCTGCTCGCCGAACTCGTTGACGATGACAGCGACCCGATTCATATCGGGTCGCTTCAACAGCTTGTTGATCAGCGTGGTTTTACCGCTACCGAGGAACCCGGTGATGACGCTGACCGGGAATTTCCCCGAAAGTGCATCCAGCATTACGTTACAGCTCCGGTTAGATGTCCATCTCGAGGATGTACAAGCCGCCGGCAAACCGGTCCACCGTGTAAATCAGGCGGTTCTCGTCGACCCAGACGTCGTTGATCTGGATCGAGCCCTTCGGCGACAGCTTGGGGGCACCGGGCACGTAGTAAGCGACTTCCTGCGGCTGGTAGGCATTCGAAATATCGAACGCGCGCACACCGCCGTTGAAGAAGGTGCCGACGATCAGGTTGTCGGAACGGAAGGAAGCCGGTCCCGGCAGGTTCTCGTGGATGTTGTGGGCGCCGTAACGGCCACCACGCTTCACAAAGCTCTCCAGCGGGGGCAACGGCAGTGTCGACATCGGCACCAGGTTGGTTTCCGCGCTGGCATTGACCACCCAGCCCAGCTTCGGCCAGTCGAGGCCGTCGTCCTTGGTACATTCGTCCGTCACCAGCAGCATGTCGCGGCTCATCAGCGGCATCACCGTGTGGCAAAAGCCGTTGTACGGCGGCGAATAACGCCAGTTGGTGATCATCTTCGGATTAGCTTTGTCCGAGATGTCGAGGATCACGGCACCGCCGTCGAGGTATGCGACATAAGCGCGGTCCGGACGCTCCGGATAAACCAGGATGTTGTGCGGGCGATAGCCGCCGTCGAACTTCGGGTGACGCGGGGGCGGCGCTTCCTTGTCGCCCTTGTGCGTGCCCGGATAGTGCCAACGGCCCACTTCCACCGGCTTCGACGGGTTACGCACATCAATGATGCGGTAGAACTGGAAGTCATTCGGGTGCGTCGGATCAAAGTCGCCCGAGCCCGAGGTCAGGTGCACGTATTCGCCGTCGACGAACCACACGCAATGCGCGCCGCGCGAATTCGGGCCCGACGCGTCAAAGTGCGAAATCAGCTTCGGTTTTTCCGGAGTGCTGATGTCAAAAATGTCCATGCCGGCGGGTTTGTCACCAACTGCTTTGGTCTGATAGGCCACGACCATGATGTCGCCGACCACGTCCAGCGAGTTCGAACGCACACGCTCGTGCGGCAGATCGGTCTGGCAGATCACTTTCGGGTTCTTGACGTCGGAGACGTCAACCGCGGTGAAGTTCTTCGGCGCGGACTCGTGCGCCAGCCAGAGAATGCGGCGACCGTCCTTGGTCACCTGCATGTTGATGCCCTCGCCGATGCCACCGAACCCTGCGAGCTCGTTGTGGGAGATCAGCTTCATGTTGCGGGAAATGGTCTGTGCAGCCTGGCCCTGCGGCGACATGGTCGGTTTCATCGGGTCTTTCTCTTTCCGGTTTTAGAAGTGGTGCTTTTTTTTCGGTTCTTGCGCTGCACGCCGGCCATCTGTTCAAGCACTGCACAGACTGCCGCCGTATCCTCCAGCGCACGGCCTTGCGCATAGGCCGCGGCATAAAACGGTTTCGAAGCTTCAAACAGCGGAACCGGGCAATGCAGGTCCGCAGCGAACTGCTCAATGATATCAATATCTTTCTTGTAAACGTCGATTTTCATCGTCGCCTGGCTGTAATCCCCCTTGATCATCAGAGGGCCGCGCACCTCGAACATGCGGGAATTCCCTGCGCCGTCCTTGATCACCTTGTAGAGCAGGTTCAGGTCGAGTCCAGATTTCAGACCCATGACCATGGCTTCGGCGGTCGACAGATTGTGGATCGTGACCAGCAGGTTGGCGACATACTTCAGCTTGGAGCCATTGCCGAATTCGCCGCAGTAATAAACGCTGCGCGAGAAGCCCTTCAGCGCCGCCTCCGCCTTGTCATAGCCCTTGCGATCACCGCTGGCATAAATGGCGATATCCCGGTTGGCGGCCTGTGCTCCGGTGCCGCTGACCGGACAGTCAAGGACCACAATCCCCTTTTTGGTGCACCGCTCACGGATCTCATTCTTTTTGGCCAGGGGCAGCGTGCTGGTTTCAATGACAACGGTGCCGCGCTTTGCCGATTCCACAATGCCGCCCTTGCCGAAAAAGGCCGCATCCACTGCCTTCAGACTGGGCAGTGATGTCACCAGTATTGGACAGGAAGACGATACCGCCGATGCCGAAGTTGCCGGTTTTCCGCCGAGTTTCTTGAGCGCAGCACGGCGCTTGGGATCGATATCAAATCCGGTGACGTTGAATCCCTCGGACAGCAGGTGACGCGCAAAGGCGCCACCCATGATGCCGAGACCGATACTGCCCACTGACTGCGTTTTGATGATTGCTGCTCCTTTGTTGATAATGGCCGGCCTTCAGTTGGCTTTCCCCGAAAGCCCGAGGAAATCCATGACACTCTTCAGATCGGCGTATTCCGACGCAAAAAACTTCGCGGTTTCCGCCGAGTTTTTATACGAAATCTCCCACTGGTTCTTGTCAGCCTGCTCCTTGAACTCGGGGCTGACCGCAATTTTGCCAAACACGCCGTCCCAGTAGGCGATCTGCGCAGGAGTAATGCCTTTGGCTCCTATCACACCGCGCCAGTTTTCGAGCGCGCCTTTATAGCCCTGCTCCGGCCAGGTCGGGGCACTGGCCAGCACGCCCGTCATGCGCTTGGGCGAGGATACCGCCAGCACCCGCATCCGGCCGCTGGCGACATGCGGGGCAATCTGCACCGTGCCGCCGGATAGCACGTCGACGTGCCCGCCGAGAAGCGCTGTCACGCCTTCGCCGGTCGAGGTGAAGGCCACCAGCCGCGTCTTGTTCATATCCACCTTGCCCGACTGCAGCGGCAGGCCAAAGGAAATGTGATGGGTTCCGCCAACGGCGCTGCTGATGGCGAGGCTGTATTTGCGCGGATCCTCACGCAGTGCCTCCACCAGATCCTTGCCGGTTTTCAGCGGCGAGTCGGCACGCACTGCGATGGCTATGTATTCAGTCAGCATCACCGCCAGCGGCGTGAAATCGCGGTAGGACAGCGGGTAGCGGCCGTTGATGTGACTGACATGAAGGTTGGAAGAAGTAATGCTCAGAAAAAGCGGATTGCCGGCGCGCGCAGTGAGGAAGTTATAGGCCAGCGCATGGCCGGCGCCGCCCATGTTCACAATCGTGCTCGAGGTCGGCAGCAGCTTCTGCTGATCCCACATGCGTTGGATCGTGCGCCCCACATGGTCCAGAGATCCGCCGGCGGTCGAGGGCACGATCAGCGCGACGTTCTGGTGCGGCTGCCAGCCTTTTGACTGGGCCTGCGCGAGCCCGCCGCACGCCACCAGCACCGCTCCAACAAGAAACCCCAAACATTTGTTTTTAAACAAGTATTTCATCGCTCCTCCAGTGTGGTTGTATTTAACCGTGCTGAAACTGCGTGCCACCTGCCTGTTACAAACTGTGGTCCTGCCGGCGCGGAGATGCCGGCCCTTCAATTCGGTTTCATGTTGACTCGCGCCTGCTCCGCCTCTTCCGGCGACATGTTGTCGATTTTGTCTTCCAGCCACGGCGTTGAACACACCACGGCGTAGCGGGCGTGCTTGCGCACCTGCAAACGGTAGCGCTCACCCTTGGACACGCAAACGATGTCGCCGGTGGAGACGGTCTTGCGCTCACTGCCGGCCTGCGCGTCGATCGTGCCGCTCAGCACATAAACAAACATCTCGCGATCGGATACCGATTCCGGTTCGGCATAACCCGCCGGCACCTCGAACAGACCGAAGGCGAGCCGCTGGCCTTCAATCCAGTTCACGCAACGGCCGGACCGCGCCGGCGCATCCAGACTTTCGAGGATCGGATGGAAACATACCGGCAGGCCTTCAATGATGGCCTGGGACTTGCCCTGGGTTTTCTGGTGCTTGTCCTTGTCGCCGACGTTGTACTTTTTATTGACCTCGGCAACAGTCATCGCCTTGTCCGGTACCGCCTCGTCTTCAGCCAGACCGACCACCGTCCACGTCTTGTCCTTGATGTAGAGGTATTGCAGGTTGCCGTCTTCCGTCGCCTTCATTGAGTGCCGCGCAAAAGCAGGCGCATGGACAAAAGTGCCTGGCGACACCACACGGCGATCCTTGCCGACGATAGCGTTGATCTTGCCCTTGGTCGGAAAAATCAGCAGTTCGTTCGGGTGATAGTGCAGTTCCGAACCGGTACCCGCATTTTTATGCAGCAGACAGAAATACATGTAACGGCCGTCGATCACCGGGGCTTTGCCGGTGGACAGATGCGGCGTCAGGTAATTGCTTTCGAAATCCTCGAAACGATAGAAAGGCATGGCGTGGTTACCCGCAAAATGGTTGAACGATTTTTTTATTTGCAGGACCGGCGTGGCCGCCGGACCTCCTCCGGCAGCAATCCTAGCACGGGCCGGCAGGGCTGCCGGGGAGACGCCACAGGATACGAATCAGCGGCTTTTGCGCAACTGCGCCAGCGTATCGTCGATCAGTTGCCGGGAGATATGAACCGGCTCTGGCAAATCAGGCAGGTCATCGATGGAAAACCAGCGTGCATCTTCAAGCTCTGTGCCATCGGGCACCACATCGCCACCCGCCCACTCCGCACTGAAAGCCATCACCAGCGAATTGGGGAAAGGCCAGGGTTGGCTGCCGAAATACTGCGGATTGCGGATGTCGACGCCAACCTCTTCTTTCACTTCGCGCGCCAGACACTGCTCCAGTGATTCGCCGGCTTCCACAAATCCGGCAACGACGGTGTAGCGGCCCTCGGCGTAACCGGCTTTGCGGGTCAGCAGTAATTCGCTACCGCTCCCGTTTCTGCGATACACCAGCGCCATCATCACCGGCGAGATGCGCGGATAAAATACCAGTTTGCAATCCGGACATTCGACAGCGCGGTCTGCTGCGTGCGGTAGCGTTGGCTGACCGCAGGAACCGCAGTGACGATGCGTACGCGCCCACTCCAGCAGCTGAAAGGCCTGTCCTGCGATGCCGGCCACCAACTCATTGCCTTCCAGGATCAGCGCACGCAGGCCCAGCAGTTCCAGCCCTTCGGGCAAGGCCGCACTTCGCGGCATTGCCAGACCGTAGCAGTGCGTGCCATCCAGCGTGCCGAGGTAGTGCGCCTGATCCAGCGGAAGACCATAAGTTTCGACATCCACTCGTGGCAAGGCCGGATGACCACCGTCGCGAGCGACAAACACGCGGTTGCCGTGAAACAGACAGCAGGCCACCTCGCCTTCGACCTTCGCCGGACCGCGATGACCCGGGATGAACACGCCCTGCGCCATGTCGCTCAGATCTTGCCGTTGAACAACGCCGTAGCGGCATTGCAGTAAATGTTCTCGCGCTCTTTCTGGGTCAGACCGGGCGTCAGCTCGACGCGGTCGACCGGCGCCATCTCACCCATGTCGAACGGCGCATCGGTACCCAGCACGACTTTCTCAGAGCCGACAATGTCGATCAGGTGACGAATGGATTGCGGGCTATGAGTCAGCGCGTCGAACCAGAAACGCTTCAGCATCTCGTGCGGATCAGACCGGGTCACTGCAGCCGTATCCGGACGCACCTTGTGGCCATGCACAAAGCGGCCGATCTGGTACGGCAAAAAGCCGCCGCCATGCGCCAGCAGGATCTTGAGATCTTTCAGTTCATCCAGCGCGCCGCTGAACATCAGCTTTCCGACCATGATCGTGGTGTCCAGCGGATTGCCGATCAGGTTGGTCAGATAAAAACAGTCCAGGCGTCCACCCGAGCCCTGTGTATTCGGGTGCGCGAAAATCATCACTTTCAGCTCTTCGATGCGCTTGAGCACCGGACGGAACTTCGGATCTGCCAGTTCCTCCTCACCGATCGCGGTGCCGAGTTCCACGCCCTTGAAACCGTATTCCTTGACCACGCGCTCGAGTTCAGCAATCGCGGCCTCAGGGTGCTGCATCGGCAGGGTCGCCATGCCGCGCAGACGGTCGGGTTTGGCGGCGACCATCTGTGCAATGCCATCGTTGACCAGACGCGCAGTTTGGATCGCCAGATCGTCTTTCAGGTTGTAGAAGAAACACTGGGGGCCGGGCGAAATGAAGGCGATGTCAATTTTCTTGCGATCCATCGATTCGAGCTTGGCATCAGCGTTGTAAAACTCGGCCTCGAACGGGAAACGCACCTTGCCACGAATGAAAACCCGGTTATGCCCTTCACCCTCAATCTGGGTGTTGTAGACCGGATTCGCCTGCATGGCCTTGACCAGGGTCTCGGGAATTACATGGTTATGTACATCGATGCGTTTCATGCTGAATCTTTCTCCTGATGACGCGTTTTTTTGGATCGCGGTGCGCGCACCGCAACGTTGTTACCACCGGGAAGGCTGAACACGCCGCTTTCTGCCAGTGCGCGCACCTCAGCCCCCATGATCTGCGCCACTTCATCAATGGCTGCGGATGGCCGGCGATCCGCCTGCTGGCCGAGCGTGAGTATACGATGGATGTTTGCGTCAGCAATCGGCCAGGCCGTGAGTTTTCCTGATGTCACATCCTCATGAAAAGTTGAAACGGGCATCAGTGCCATGCTGGTACCACGCAGCACCAGACGACGGATCGCCTCGACCGAATCAATCTCGGCTTCGACGCGAACGCGTGCCCTGTAGCGCTGTAACTGCTCATCGGCAATCAGGCGTATGGCTTCGGTACTGACCACCGGCGTTCGCGCCAGATCTGCCACGGTAAAAAAACGTTTACCCCCACGTGGCTGCGCCTTGGCATAGACGACGACCGGTTCAGAAATCAGCGGCGTCACTTTCACCGTGCGTGAATTCACCGGGTTGGTCAGTACCGCCACATCCGCACGCCCTGCCTGCAGCCAGTCATAAAGCTGGTTGCTGAAGCCGTCGACGACTTTCAGGCTGATCTGAGGACACTGGCGACGCATGCGCTCCACCACGCCGGGTAGCAGCAGCGGCCCGGTGGTCGGCGACACGCCCAGAATCACCCGCCCCTGCGCCACAGCACCGCCGCTGCGCAGTTCATCCTGGGCGCGACCCAGTTCGCGCACAATGCGCTGGCAATGGTCGAGAAACTGGCGACCCGCAGTGGTCAGCCGCACCCCGCGCGGCAAACGCACCAGCAAGGGCACTCCCAGTTCCTCCTCCAAAGCATGGATATGCCGGGACAACGCCGGCTGTGCCACACGAAGGTGCTGAGCGGCGCGGGTGATGCTACCGAGCTCGGCGATCTGGACGAAATAACGGATACCACGCAGGTCCATGGAATGCCCCGGAGATTAATTCCCGACTAAACTGGTGAGATAACAAAGCGGCATGTTTGAAGCTTGCCGGCAAAAGTGAACTTTTGCCCTGAACAAAGCCGGTTTTTCATAGCCAAATATGTTGCGGTGCAGAAAAATTTGTTTTGCAGCCTTCGCAGTTTAGCCATGCCAATTTGATATGTCACGGCTTGCATTTCGGTATTTGTCCGCCCCTGCCACCGTCGTTAACATTGCGCGGTCATGCATTGGGCATCCGCCGTTCTGCGGCCAGCCCCTCACTTGGAGACTCACGCTGTGAAACAAATCAATGTAGGCATCATCGGCACCGGCTGGTGCGGCGGTATCCGCGCAGACACCTGCGCCATCAATCCGGCAGTCAAGGATCTGCACATCGTCGAAACGCGTCCGGAACGCCTCGCCGAAGTGGCCAAATCCTGCAACGCGAAAACAGCCACCGACGACTATCACAAACTGCTCGAAGTCAAAGACCTCGATGCCGTGATGATTTCGGCGACGCCGGAAAAGTTGCACTTCCCGATGGCCCGCGACTGCCTCGAGCGCGGCCTGCACGTGTTCATGGAAAAACCGATCGCCGTCGAACTGCACGAAGCCGATGAACTGATCGCCATCGCCAAGCGCAAAAACGTCAAGTTCACCATCGGCTATTCGCAGCGCTTCAATCCGAAATACGCCTACGTCAAGAAATGCATCGACACCGGCGCCATCGGCAAGCCGGTCAGCGCGATGGTGTCGCGCCACATCCAGCGCAGCCTCGGCGCCAAGATCACCGGCCGCAGCAAGCTCTCCCCGGCAGCGATGGAAGCCACGCATGACCTCGACTTCATCCTGTGGTGCCTGGCCCCGGCGAAACCGATCCGCGTCTATTCGCAGCTGAACTTTGGCGTGATGAAAGCCAACAGCGGCGCCGAAGTGCCCGACACGCAATGGATCACCGTGACCATGGACAGCGGAATGTCCTTCGTCATTGGCGCCGGCTGGAGCCTGCCGCCGGGTTACCCGAACGCCTGCTCGACCTGGATCGAGATGATCGGCACCGACGGCGCGCTGCTGGTGGATGACACCCACCGTGATGTCATGCTCAACACCATGAAAAGCGGTATGCAGATGCCGATGTCGTCGATGCCCGGCGAGCGTGTCGACCACGCCTTTGCCGGCCCGATGCATGCCGAAACCGTACATTTCATCGAAGCAGTTTGCTGTGATCGTCCGGTACTGGTGACCGCCGAGCAGGCCCGCAACGTGATGGAGGTCTACATGGCTGCCGATATCTCCGCCGAACGCAATGAACCGGTGATGCTGCCGCTGCCGGAATCTCGTCCGCTTGCTGCAGGAGCCGCGCGATGAAAAAAGACCCGAAAAAAATCGGTCTCGCCATCATCGGCGCCGGCCGTGTCGGTCTGATCCGCGCTGAACTCGCTGCTCGCCACCCATCGGTGGGCTGGATCGGCATTGCCGAAATCAATCCGGAGCGCGGAGAGATCGTCCGTGAAAAATGCGGCGGTGATTTCGTCACCACCGATTACAAGGAACTGCTGGCGCGCCCTGAAGTGAATGCCGTAGTCGTCGCCACCGACGAACACCTGCACGTCGACCCGGTCATCATGGCAGCCGAACGCAAGCTTCCGCTGCTGATCGAAAAGCCGCTGGCCACCGACCTCGGCGAATCGGCACAGACCCTCGCCGCCATCGAAAAGTCCGGCGTTGATGCCGTCATCGGCTACACCCAACGCTTCCGTCGCCGCTGGTTGGTCGCCAAGGAAAAAGTCCGCACCGGCTCACTCGGTGAAGTGACGATGGTGACTTCACGTGCCTTCATGAACCGCCTGGTCGCCATCGACAACTACAAGCGTAGCGACAACCGCTCGGAAGTGACGCCGATGGTGATCTCCGGCACCCACGCGCTGGATATCGTGATGTGGCTGATGGAATCGAAGAAACCGGTTGAGGTTTATGCCCGTTCGGTGAACAAGGCCCTCGGCCCCACCTGGCAGGGCGTTGACGGCACCGGTTACACCATCAGCTTTGATGACGGCGCGATCTATCACGGGGTGATTTCCTGGGCACTGCCGGAAGTCTGGCCCGGTGCTGTTTACAGCTTGGAAGTCGGCGCCGTCGGCACAGAAGGCGTGCTAACCATCGACGACACCCACCGCGACATCGTGCTGGCAACCAACCTGATCCAGAGCGAAGGCTACGCACCGGACAAACGCCGTCACGTCGACTTCCTGACCAGCTACCCGGTCGGCGACATGGCCCTGGGCGAACTTCGCGGACCGATGCGTGAAGAGACCAACTCCTGGCTTAACCGCGTGTCGCTGGGTGTGCCGACTCAACACGCCACCGCTGCTGAAGGTCATAATCGCCTGATGCTGACCAAAGCCATCGATCTGTCGGCTAAACTCAAACGTCCGGTCAAACTGCCCATCGCGCCGGGCGATGAAAAAGTATAATAAAAACAAGTATTTATAGATTAAACACCAAAGGAGAATTCATGTTCCACTGCAAACGAATCGTCTTGGCCACCGCGCTGTCGATGTTCGCCTGTGGCACCGCACTCAGCGCGGATAATTATCCAAACCGTCCGGTTCGCATGATTGTGCCTTTCGCTCCGGGCGGCGCCTCTGACTTTGTCGGCCGCATCATTCAGCCGGCACTGGTCGAGCAACTGGGTCAGCAGGTAGTGATCGAGAACCGCTCGGGCGCAGCTGGAAACATCGGTGTTGAATCTGCAGCGCGTGCCAGCGCTGACGGCTATACCTTCCTTCTCGGAAACGTCGGAACGATGGCGATCAATCCGGTTTACTACACCAAGTTTCCGATCAAGCCGCTTAAGGATCTGACGCCGATCAGTCAGGTTGTCGATGTACCGGGGAGTTTGGTTGTGCATCCTTCGCTGCCGGCAAAAACCGTCAAGGAACTGATCGCACATATCAAGGCAAACCCGGGCAAACTGAACTACGGCTCCCCCGCACCCAGTAGCGCTAATTCGCTGGAAGCGAAGATGTTCCTGATGGGCTTTGGCGGCACCGCGACGGAAGTACCTTACAAAGGTGGTGCCGGCCCCGCCACCGTCGGTCTGCTGGCCAACGAAGTTCAGTTCATGTTCGCCACATTCAGCTCGACGGCAACCTTCTCCAAGCAGGGCCGCCTGCGCATGCTCGGCATCGTCGCGCCGGAGCGCAGCCCGTCCTACCCGGAAATGCCGACCATGAAAGAACAGGGTTT
>JAUKPQ010037096.1:0-11059 GCA_032273045.1 Chloridella minuta | reverse complement strand
GTGAAGTCCGGTGAAATCGGCACGCCGCTGCAGGTCGAAGCCAATTTCAGCCAGGACAAGTTCCTCACCCTCGCCGCCGACAACTGGCGCCTCTCCGGCAAGGAAGCGCCGGCCGGTCCGATGACGGCCACCGGTATCCATCTGCTCGATCTTTCGGTCGGCGTTTTCGGCGAAGCCGAACGCGTGCTGGCGAGCGTCAAACAGCTGGGCAGCCAACTGGTCAACGGCGATACGCTGGCGATCATGGTGTCGTTCAAGAACGGCGGCCATGCGCTGATCAGCGCTATTCTCGCCACCCCCTTTGACGGCCGATTTGCCGTCTACGGCAGCAAGGGCTGGGTTGAGGTGCGTGACAAGACCCATCCGGAAAAACCGACCGGCTGGACCTTCACGAAAGTTTTACGAGGTGCCAACGGTGGGCCGGAAATCCGCGAAAGCAAGGAATACGCACCGGCGCCGAACGTCCTCGCCAATCTGGAAGCTTTTGCCGATGCCGCCGAAGGCCGCGCACCCTATCCGGTACCGCAGTCGCAGATGATCGCCAACATCTCGGCCCTTGAAGCAATTTTCAAATCGGCTTCCACCAACGCCATCGTCAACGTCGAATCCTGACCCGCATGACGACACCCGCCACGCAGCCCAGCCACGCCGACCTCGTCGCCCGTGCCCATGCACTGGTACCGGTTCTGCGGGAGCGCGCGCCGCGTGCCGAGGAGTTGCGGCGCATCCCCGACGACACCATCAATGATCTGCATGCCAGCGGCCTCTTTCGCATGCTGCAGCCCAAACGCGTCGGCGGCAGTGAACTCTCCTACGAAGCCATTGTTGAACTGACGGCGATCATTGGCCGCGGCTGTGGTTCGACCGCCTGGGTGCTGGCCAACCTCGCCAATCATCACTGGATGCTGGCGCTGTGGCCGCGTGATGCACAGAACGAAATCTGGGGCCAGAACGCGGATGCATTGGTCGGCTCGGCATTGATGTTCCCGGCCGGACACGCCGAACGGGATGGACATGGCTACCGCCTGTCCGGGCACTGGAAGTTTTCCAGCGGTATCGACGCCTGTGACTGGTGCATGCTCGGCGGCATCGTCGCCAGTGCTGAAGGCGAAATGCCCGAGTACCACGTATTTCTGGTGCCGAAGTCTGATTACAAGATCATCGATACCTGGCATGTTGCCGGACTGCGCGGTACAGGCAGCAAGGATGTTGAAGTCAAAGAAGTATTCGTGCCGGCGCACCGCGCACTGACCGTCGAACAGATGAAAGGTGGTGTCGCGCCGGGCGGTGAATCCGCTGCGCTCTACCGCCTGCCCGTGTTCGACATGTTTCCGTATGTGGTTGCGGGTGCAGCGCTTGGGATCGCACAAGGCGCGATTGAAGTCTTCACTGAAGACATCCGTCATCGCATCACCGCTTATTCAACGACATTGCTGGCGGACTACGCGACAACGCAGGCTCGGCTGGGTCATGCCGCTGCCGCGATTGCTGCCGCGGAACGCACCCTCGTCGGCAATTGCCGTGAAGTTATGGCGATGGCCGCCCGACACGAACTGCCGGCGCGCGACTACAAGATCCGTTTGCGTCGGGACGGCGCATACGCCGCACATTTATGTACCGAAGGCGTCGATCTGCTATTTGGCGCCGGCGGCGGAGAATTTCTTTATAATCAACAGGTTATTCAACGCTGCTTCCGCGATGTTCATGCCGCCAACAGCCACTACGCGCTGGCATGGGATATCGCGACGACCATGGCGGGCAAATCGCTGCTCGGCATTGCCGCTGACCTGCCTACCCTTTAAGCCATGGCTGCCGAATCCAATACCCCGGACGCGCCGGACTTCGATCCGCGCGACTTCAGAAACGCACTGGGCCAGTTCGCCACCGGCGTCACCATCGTCACCACGCGCACCAGCGCCGGTGAGCCGATCGGACTGACCGCCAACTCCTTCAGTTCGGTGTCTCTGTCTCCGCCGCTGGTGTTGTGGAGCCTGTCGCTGCGCTCGCCCAACCTGCCGAACTTTCTGCAGGCCACACACTTCGCCATCAACGTGCTGGCCCGTGACCAGATTGCACTGTCGCAGCGCTTCTCAAAGCCCATCCCCAACAAGTTCGAAGGCATCACCTGCACCGACAGCGCCAACGGCATGCCACTGCTCGAAGGCACGGCGGCACACTTCGAATGCCGCACCGAAGCGCGGCACTACTCAGGCGACCACGTCATTTTTATCGGCCATGTGCTGCACTACAGCCATGCCGACCGCGATGCACTGGGTTACCACCGCGGGCGATATATCTCCACGACGCCCATCGATCTAACCTGAAGTCCGTTCACAAGGAAGAGGCCCCATGACGCAAAGAATACGCGGTATCACCGACGAAGAAGCGACCGGTCCCGCCAAGGAACTCTTCGAAGCCTCCAACAAGATGCTCGGCCGCACCGCCAACCTGATGCGAATCCTTGCGCACAGCCCTTATCTCGCCCGCTGGACACTGCCTTTCATCGCAGCAGTCCGTCAGCCCAACGCAGGGGCGGTTTCTGATGTTCGTCTACGCAATCTGGCGGTGCTGAAAACTTCAACGGTGAACGGCTGCAAGTATTGAACGGAACACAACTACGTGCTTGGTCAAGCACTGGGACTGAAAGACGAAGAGTTCGATGCGCTGCAGGCCGATGATTATCGCGACAGCCCGCTGTTTGATGCTCGTGAAAAGGCTGTGATGGCGTGGGCTGAAGCGATGACGCTGAACACGGCAAAGCGCGATAACAAGGTCTGGGATGAGCTGAAGAAGCATTTTTCAGACGCAGAAATCGTCGAAATCTCGCTGATCACCGGCATGTTCAACATGATCAACCGCCTCAACGATTCCTTCCGCACCGAACTGGAGAGCGAGGAATACAACCGGCGTCAGCACGGCGCAGTCGGCGTCACCCGTGCGACCCTGGAAGAATACGCCTGCCGCATCTGCGCTCAGAAATCCGCCTGATTCAATCACTTTTTATATTGGCAACAACATGATCAAAGCAGCAATCGTCGGACTCGGCTGGTGGGGCAAGAACATTGCAGACGCCGTTCAAGGCAAAAGCAGCAAACTGCAATTCGTCCACGGCGTCACCCAGGAACTGGACGCGACGCGGGACTTTGCCAAAACCAAGGGTTTCCGGCTTTCAGCGACGCTGGAGGAAGCACTGGCTGATCCCGAAGTGCAGGCCATCGTGCTTGCCACCCCGCACTCGCTGCATGCCGACCAGGTCGTGCAAGTCGCCCGTGCCGGCAAGGCCGTGTTCTGTGAAAAGCCGCTGTCACTGACCCGCGCCGATGCGCAACGCGCCGTCGATGCCTGCAAAGCCGCCGGAGTGCCCATCGGCGTCGGACAGAACAAACGTTTCTGGCCCTCTACCGTCGAAATGCGTCGCGTCGTCGCCAGCGGCGTGCTGGGACGCATCATGCATGTCGAAGGTCACTACTCCAACGAACATTCGAGCAAGTTTTTCGCACCTTGGCGCGATCTGCCTTCGGAGACACCGGGCGCAGGCATGACGGGCACCGGCATCCACATCCTCGATGCCTTTGCCAACATCGCCGGCCCGGCCGATAAAATCACTGCGCAGTTCATCGCGCACCGTGAAGGCGCGGACCCCCGAGACACCGTCTCGGTGCTGTTCAAGTTCAAAAACAACATCAGCGGCTTTCTCGGTGCGGTACGCGCGTCTCCGCTGTATTTCCGAATCCATGTCTTCGGTGATGAAGGCTCCGTCGAGGCACTGGATGAAACGCGCACCATCATCCGCCTGAAGGGCGGCAAGACCGAAGTCAAGGATTTCCCGAAAATAGACTCCATCCGCGCCGAGATCGATGCCTTTGCCGACGCAGTCGCCGGTATTGCGCCTTACCCGATCACCACCGACGAGATGGTCAATACCATCGCCTCCTTCGACGCAATCATCCAGTCAATCAAGACGGGCAATACCGTAACCCCCTAGTTTTCAGGCATTACCGCACACTGTCATGAAACCGTAACGACAGTGTTATAGCTTCTTCATATTTGCGCGACCGACGCGCCAGGGGAAGCAGCATGGTCACAATTGATATTTTCCGTAATGAAACAGATACGCAGGCCTTGGAGGCTGGAAAGTCCATTTTCAACGAAGGCGACTCCGGCAACACCATGTATGTGGTGATTGAGGGTGAAGTCGATCTTATGGTCAAAGGCAAACTTGTCGAAACGCTGGGGCCCGGTGGCGTACTGGGCGAGATGGCGCTACTCGACAATGTACCGCGCAGTGCTGGCGCCATCACCAAAACACCATGCCGGTTGGTTGAAATCAACGAGAAACGTTTCCGCTTCCTCGTTCAGCAGACCCCGAACTTTGCACTGCAACTGATGCGCGTGATTGCCGACCGACTGCGCCGGATGGATGACCGGTTGTAATGCCGTCACGGGTTACAAATCAGGGCTGAGATAGCCTTCCTTGCCTATCGGACTCCAGCCGTTGCATCATCGCATCCAAGTCATATTCAAAACGCAGGTTCAGGCCAGCAGGAATCTCCGGTTTCGCCAACGCGTCGGTTTGCCTGACCGGCTCGACAACTACCGGATCCTTCAAAGCGGTCCAGTAACCCAGACCGAATAGCGCAGCGGCGGCCAGTGATGCCATCGCCAGTCGCGAACGACGCGGCGATGAAGACGGTGCCCTGCCGGAGTGATCGACTTCGGTAGCGGCCTGAACTTGCATCAGCGTTTCTGCCGCCTCAAGAGAACGTATCGCCTCGGCAGCAGCCGCCTCCGCCTCGGTCTTGCCTTTGTGCCTCTGCAATGCGATGCGTTCCGATTCAGCACGCTGCCGGGCAACATGGGCAGACTTGAGTTGTTGACGTTCCAGCGTGCGAGCGCGGGCCTCCACTTCAGCATCGGCGCGTGCACGCTCTCGTGCGGCAGACTCAGCTTCAGCCTCAGCCTGTTCGCGCTCCAATTCCAACTGCGTCAATCGCTCCAGATCTGCTGCACGCTCCTGCGCGGCCCGTGCAGCTGAAGCTTCAACTGCACTACGCTGACGTGCGTGTTCCAGAGCGTCCCGCTCCGCCGCAACCCGCTTGGCCAACTCCTGCCTGGCCTGTTGCTCTGCCGCCATTTGCTCACGAGCTGCGACTACCGCCTGCTCTTCGGTAACGGCCCGGGCTTCTGCGACTGCTGTGGCGCGCTGCTCGGCAGCAAGACGCTCCGCAGCGATACCGGCCGCTTCCCGTTCAGCAGAAATTTTATCAACCGATTGTTTTTCAAGGTCTTTTTGCAATTTTTCACGCTCAGCTGCCCGTGACATTGCTATTCGTTCTGCGGCTGCCAGCGCCTTTGCGGTCTGCAGAGCCGCATTTTCTGCTGCAATCTGCTCGCGGGTCTGCTCAGCCAGCCGTTTTTCAGCCTCGGCACGCTCCAACGCCGCCAGCCGCACCGTCTCATCAGCGGTAGCGCGATCGCGTGCGGCCTTGGCGGCCTGCTGCTCATTTCGAATCCGTTCGTGCGCCGCCGCAACCGCACAAGACTCCGCCTCGACACGTTTATCAGCAGCGGCCTGCAGATCCTTCTCCGCCTCTGCTTTGGCAGCTGCCACCCGCGCGGCTTCGCGCTCGGCTTGGGTGCGAACATCAGCTTCCGCTTCGGCACGTTGCTCAGCAAGCATCCGTGCATTCAAGGCCGAAGTCGCCGCCTGCTCTATCTGACTTCGCTCAAGAATTTCCTCAGCAAGCCGCTTTTCTAAAATCTCGCGCTCGGCAGCGGCAAGCTTCGCGGTTTCGTCAGCCGCTATGCGCTCGCGCAGTTCATCGTTGGCATTTTTTTCCTCAATGACTCTGAATTGCGCAGCCGCCATTGCCTGAGCTTCAGCCTGCGCGCGCTTATCGGAAGCGATTCGCAGTGCACGTTCGGTATTTCCCATCGCGATGGCCAACTGCGCAGCTTCACGGTCTGCCTCAGCCTGGGTCGCAGCCAGGGATGCTGCCTGCAACTCGGAAAGCACCGGATCCTCAACAACATCAGTGATTACCGGGACGGTAACCGGAGTTAATTGCGCCTGGCGCTGCATCGCCTGGATCAGCACATTGGGGGATGACGGCCTGATTTCGGAGTCCAGCACCCCTTCTTCAGGGAAATGGGGTGCAGCGGGTTTAACGCCAAGGCGCAGCCGGGCAGCATTGCGAATCTGATCAAGCAGTCGGCTCACTTTGGGCTGCACTCTACGTAGAGACTGAGCCGTTCATTATACGTAACGCAGCTACCTTGCAGCGCCGGACTAACGGATCGACCTCGCTTGGAAGTTGTCTGAACCCCGACAAAATTAAGAAATACGAATTTAGTCAAAGTGACCCAAGTTGTTAAGGTTGCTGCCGGACTCAGTTTTTTTCAACAGAGCTCCATCGCTCGGCTGCACGACTGTCAGTGACCCGCGCGTCCACCCAGCGCGCACCGTTAGGCGTGATTTCTTTTTTCCAAAATGGGGCCTGGGTCTTCAGGAAATCCATGATGAATTCACAGGCGGCAAAGGCGTCGCCGCGATGGGTGCTGGCAACAATCACCAGAACGATCTGTTCCGTGGGTTTCAGAGTGCCGACGCGGTGGATAACCAGCGCATCAAGCACTTCCCAGCGCCCGCGAGCCTGATCGATGATTTCGGTGATGGCCTTCTCGGTCATACCCGGGTAATGCTCCAGCGTCATTGTGGCAACGCTGTCGCCTTCATTGATGTCGCGCACCACGCCGACGAAGCTGGCGATGGCACCGATCTTCGGATTGCCAAGGCGCATCAGCGCCAGTTCGGCACTGACGTCGAAATCCTGTTCCTGGACGCGAACGCTCATGGCATTAACCTCCGGTCACCGGCGGAAAAAAGGCAATCTCATCGCCATCCTTGATCGGCGTGTCTACTGTCGCGATATCCTGGTTCACCGCTGCGCGCAGATTGCGGCCAACGGCCATTTCTTTTGCCCAGGCTTCTCCGCGCTTGGAGAGATGATCGCGCAATGTACCCAGCGTGCTGATGTCGGACGGCAATGCCAATTCCTCGCGACCGGTTCCCAGCGCTTCACGCAAGCGGGCGAAATACAGAAGCGTGATCACCGGCCCTGCTCCAGTCCGACATGCTTGAGTACGAATGCAGCGATAGCCTCAGGTGCGTTCAGATCCAGCTGTGGCAATTGGCTGTCGACTTTGGCATCGCTGGCGATGGCTACGATATTGCTGTCATGCGGATGAATCATCGACTCTCCGACCTCGGCACGATAAACCTCGAGCTTGGAAATCGGTTCGTGCTTGAAACCCTCAACCAGCAAGAGATCACAAGGTGACAGACGTTCCATTTGTTCCTTGAGGGTCGGCTCCGGCGCACCACGCAACTCATGCATCAGCGCCCAGCGCCGCGATGACGTCACCAGGACTTCGGTGCATCCGGCATGCCGGTGGCGAAAGGAATCCTTTCCCGGCTGATCGACGTCAAAGGTGTGATGTGCGTGTTTGATCAGCGAAACCCGCAGCCCGCGCTGAACGAACAGCGGGATCAGTTTTTCGATCAATGTGGTCTTGCCACTGCCGGAATAACCGGCAAAGCCGAAAATTTTCATGGATTAGGCATCAAAAAGAAGACCTCAATATTACCAGTGCCCCAAGGGCTTTAGCGGGGCTTGGCCGGCGTGCGGGTATCGTCTGAGGGCATCAGATGTATCCCGTCGGCCAACAGGGACAAACCAATCTCCACACCCGTGGCAATGCCATTGCGTCTTGCAACATGGGCCGGAACCGTCAGAAACAAAGGTGGTCGATCAAGTCCATTGACCGCAACGCTCAAGGCTACGCTCTCCCCCAGCGGCAAACATTCGATGACCGGCCCGGATACCGGATTTTCACGTTCACCGCGGGAAGGCCTGTCACGCCGGTGCAGCATGATGTGACCTTGCGGGATCACCCAGGTGACCTGTGTGCCAGGCTCAAATGCGACCTGCAGCCGCACCTCCAGGCGATGCCCCCGCCATTCAATGATCGTGAGGGCGCGCGCCTCGTCATGGCCGACAACACCGGCACGGAATACATTGCGCAAGCCGACCAGTTGCGCGACCTCCACGGTATCAGGCCGCGTCATCACGGCATATGGTTCACCGGTCTGCAGGGTGCGGCCCTGATGAAGCACACATAACTGATCTGCAAGCATCAGCGCTTCATCAAGGTCATGGGTCACCAGGATCACTGGCATCGCCAGATCACGTTTGAGTTCGGCGAGTTCCCGATAAAGACGTTGCCGTGTTGCACGGTCCACCGCAGAAAAAGGTTCATCGAGCAACAACACCTTCGGCTCACGCGCCAGCGCCCGCGCTACCGCAACCCGCTGTTGCTGTCCGCCGGACAATGCCGCCGGCACCCGATCCTCAAGACCTGCGAGCCGCACCCGCGCCAGTACATCACGCGCACGCGATTCACGTTCCGCTGCAGGCCGGTCGAGCATCGCCTCCATCACGTTATGCAGCGCACTAAGATGCGGAAACAAGGCGTAGTTCTGGAACACATAACCGACCCGGCGATGACGGGTTTCAATATTGATACTGCGCTGTGCGTCAAACCAGCATTCGCTGTTGCTGTGGATCTCGCCCGCAGCAGCGCGCAGCAGCCCGGCTATGGCCCGTAGCACCGTGGTCTTGCCACTGCCCGAAGGACCGACCAGCGCCAGCACCTGTCCCGGCGTACATTGCAGCGAGGCATCGAGCGGAATCGGACCGCTTTGCTGCAGGCGTACGCGGATACCCTCAGCCATGGCGCCTGATCCTTGTGCGCGCATTGGTGAAATAGGCCGCACCGATGGCCAGCAGCGAAATCAGCAGCAGCACAGCTGACATCACGCCGGCACCCGCCGTATCAAACGCCTGCACGCGGTCATAAATCGCAATCGCCACGGTCTTGGTTTCACCGGGAATGCTGCCGCCGACCATCAACACCACGCCGAACTCACCCAGCGTATGCGCAAAAGTCAGCACCACCGCGGACAGGATGCCGGGCCAGGCCAGCGGCAATTCGATGCGCCACAACGTACGCCAGCGCGACAGTCCGCAGCATGCCGCAGCATCGCGCACTTCCGGCGCAATGGCCTCGAAGCCGCGCTGCATCGGCTGGATCGCAAACGGGATATTGAATATCACCGAAGCCAGCAGCAGCCCTTCAAAGCTGAACACCAGCGGTTTGCCGAAGACGGATTCGTAAAACTGGCCTATAGGTGATGCGCCGCCCATCGCCACCAGCAGGTAATAACCGAGCACTGTCGGCGGCAGCACCAGCGGCAGCGCCAGCAGCGCCTCGACCCAGGCCTTGCCGCGGAAATGATGCGCCGCCAGGGCGTGACCAGCCCAGATGCCCAGCGGCAACAGGATCAGCACCGTCCATGCAGCGAGCTTCAGCGACAGTGTCAATGCAGACCAGTCCATGATTTATTTCACTGCCTCCGCCGGAAGCACAAAACCGTATTGCGTTAGTATTTTCCGTGCGGCAGGTTGCTGCAAATAACCATAAAACGCCCGCGCGGTTTCGCCGGCGCCTTTAACCAGCACCATACGCTGGCGCAACGGCGCATGCAGGTCTTCCGGCAGCAACACATACTGGCCTTGTTGCGTGATACCCGGCGCGAGCGCTAATGAATAGGCAAAAATGCCGCCCTGCGTGGAACCGCTGGTCGCAAACTGCGCGGCCTGAGACACATTTTCGCCGAGCACCAGTTTGCCTTGCAGCGCATCCCACAGTCCCAGCTTACGCAAGGCCTGTTCAGCCGCACGGCCATACGGCGCGTGTTCGGGATTGGCAATCGCAAAACGGCGCACGGCGTTGCCGTCAATCGCCTGCGTCAGTCCGACCATGCGCGCATCCGCAGCCCATGCAGAGCCTTTGGGCGCAAACAGCACGATGCGTCCGGTGGCATACAGCGCACCACGGTCTTCCGTGCGGCCGCCGTCATGCAGCTTGAATACAAAATCCTCGTCCGCTGACAGAAACAACTGGAACGGCGCACCTTGTCCGATCTGGCGAAAATAATTGCCCGACGAACCGAAGGACAAGCGCACTTCGCGTTTGGTATCCGCGCGGAATCGTGCCGCGATGTCTTCCAGCGCGAATTTCAAATCAGAAGCCGCCGCAATGGCCGGCGCATCGACTTGCGCCTGCACACCGGGTATGCATAAAAATAACAATAAAAACAGATACTTATAAATCATCATGCGCGCATTCCCAGCGGCAGGCACACGCGTCGCGTGCCCTGCCCCAACGCGACCTCGGTCACCACCACGTCCACGCCATACAGTTGCTGCAATTGGGTGGTGGTCATAACGTCATCCGGTACACCACAGGCCAGCATTCCGCCGTTGTGCAGCATCGCCACCCGGTCAGCACAAAGAAAAGCGTGATCGGGATCATGTGTCGACAGCAATACGCCGATGCCGTCGGCGGACAGCGCACGGATTCGCTCCAGCACACGCACCTGATTTCCGAAGTCGAGATTGGCGGTGGGTTCATCCATCACCACCATGCGCGCTTCCTGTGCCAGTGCACGCGCGATCAGCACGAGCTGACGTTCACCACCGGAAATCCGGGTGTAGGTCGCATCGGCCAAATGCGCAATGCCCATACGGCGGATGGCATCCAGCGCAGCACCATGGTCGCGTGCTGACGGCGCCGCAAACAGTCCGAGGTGCGCCGTGCGCCCCATCAGCACCACTTCACGCACGGTGTAAGGGAAAAACGCGCCATGCGCCTGCGGCACATAACTGACCAAACGTGCAATCTCGTCACGCTTCAGCGTGCGCAAATCGCGCCCGTCGAGCATCACCGTTCCGTCTTGGACCGGCAATAAACCCAGCAATGTTTTGAATAGGGTGGTCTTGCCGCTGCCATTGGGCCCGAGCAGGCACAATACTTCACCGGCATGGAGCTCAAACGTCACATCGTTGCCAATTCGGCGTTCGGGATAACCGTATGCCAGCTTCTGCGCTGCGAGCTTCATTGCCAGCCCCGCCGTGCTGTCGCGAGTTGCCACAAA
>JAUKPQ010036985.1:0-34368 GCA_032273045.1 Chloridella minuta | reverse complement strand
AACCGCATCCTGATTCCTGAATACGGAACCCCGCATCCTGATACGAATAAGTGGCCAGATCACAAGCTCGTCTATGTAAGGCCAGTAGACATTGATCGCAATGAGATCTTCGAATTCTTCTATGCGGCGAACCGCGAGAATCAAGACCTTTACAATTTTGAATACGGCACCACCCAAATTGGCGGGTTAATCCTCAACACCGTTGCCCGTACCTACATAACGCTAAGAAGTGAATTTGATTCTACGGCTGCCGAATTAGTTGTCGGTGCGACCATGCCGAACGTGCCTGTAGATAAATTCGAAGGTACGTGGATTCTGTATAACGTAGAGCAAAAAAGAATCGGGCAGCAGGAACTCGACAGCCTATTTGTGGTGGAGCAGCGCATCTATGTCCAACCCACAGAGGGACAAGGAGCTACTTATGGAGAGATCGTAACTACGAGTGACTCCGTTGTTTCCGTAGTAGATGAAGGCACGAATGTAGACACAGGCATTGATATTATCTCGTCTCAGGTCACGCCATTAGGCAACGGCAAAGCCGTTAAGGTTACCAAAGAAGTTCTCGGCGGCTGGCCTGATCCTGTAGAAAAGTCTCTCAGCAACCCACCAGAAGGCCTGCCCCCATCTATCGTTAGGGACAATCTTACTGTTACCACTGAAACGCGTAAGGTTGGTTCGATTCCAGCAGCAATTAGCCTTACTGGCAACGAAGTAGGTAAGACGTATAAGCGTGAGACTCCAGATCGTGTAGAGGAAGAAGTCACCACGATGTCCTTTAGCATCAACGCTGGTTTACTTGAGAAGTCTGTTAATAGGACAGCTTATCTTATTACAACTTCTGAAAGCACGGCTAGTGACGTCGGTGTAATACCAGCTATAGGCGATGGTTCATATAGCCTAATATATCGCGCAGGTGAATTAGAGATATACCGAAACACTGTCGTTACGACAGAAGGTGTAGCAGGCTTTAAAGGTATTGATACATCCGCGCAGGCGTGGGGTTCTATTATTGAAACGACTAATTACACTCTTGATAGTAACGTCGTCGCTGGCGGTAGTACCCGTCTAATCTTTAAAGACAGTATGACTACTGTCTACGAGTCTTCGTCGGTAGCTGTTTCGGTCAGCGGGACTACCAAAGACGTAGACGCGCAAGCTTGGGGGACACTTACGTGGAATGGGTCATATGCTACGACCCCATCCACAGCAGTGGGTGGTAGGTCGCGCCAAGTATGGTCTAACGGAGTCATCAATGTTTATCTAAATGAAAATCACGAAGTTGCTATCGCAGGCACTGAATTTATCAGTGGTAAATTAACCACACCAATTCTTACTGTTACGGAATATACAGCATATGCAACTTCTCCTTCAACAGCACCGAACTCAAACTCAAGAGTTGTATTTAACTTGGGTAACACAAGAATTTTTGAGAATCAAAGAAAAGAGGTCGCTTCTACTGACACGCGAGACTATGCTGGTGTAATTAACTACTCTGTACCACCAGTGTTCTTAGGCATAGAATTTACAAATTTTGAAAAACGAGACGGAACCACTGAAACGCATATGAATGCTAATATTAAAGAAGGTTTCTCTGGAGCGATGCCGTGCGCAGTCAAAGAGTATTATAGTGATTCACCGCCAACAGTGCCCGCTACATTGGTCACATTTAAACCAGAACCTATTTCTTTTACTACACCATTTGGATCTTTTTACTGCCCGCCAACTTTACATGGTGCCTTTACATATCCGTTTAGCACGGGAAATGTAGATCCAGTATATAAATACATAGCTTATAATGTAAACATACCAGCGACCGACCCAGTTGATTACGAAGGGCGGTCTCTCTTGGTAAAATTTGAAGTGAACCCATATGAAGAGGGTTACATCGTCCAAGAGTATACCATAAATCTGTAACTAATATATTATGTCTTGGCAATCCGTAACTTCTCCGCGTTTATCAAGCGCCAATGAGCTGGCATATGACAGCACAAATTGGGTCTATACCGACACAAGAGCAAGCTCTGCGCTGCCAAGAAAGTCCACTAGCACCACGTATCTCCCATTCCAAGTTATTATCGCTTCTGAGTTGTTGCTTAAAGCAGAAGCAGGTGTGCTTGGCAATGCAAGCATAGATTCTCCAGAAGAGGAAAACCCAGCAGACGGAACTTGGCATCTGTTTGCAAAGGTAATCATTAACTCTTCTACTGGCGCTATTACCAGCTCTACTGTCGAATGGTTTAAGGGCGACGTTCCAGAGGACACAACGACAAACTACCATCGCACAATCGCCCGTGTCGAACTTGTAGATGGGGTAGCAACTTCGATACAATATACTTACGGACCAATATCAGTAGTGGTTGGCGGTGGTCGAGACTCGAAATGGATGGCTAGACTATTATGAGTGCTAATTTCTTAACAGTAAAAGCTGCAAAAGGGGCTTTTGTGGAAGAGTATGTGAACAACCACCCACATAGATTATCGTCTATCCAGCTTACAGGTTCGGTAAATTACGAATGGGATGCTAGAAATTCGACACAAGATTTTGGATATAAAGAAACACTCAATGTAAATTTGTCATCTTTGCCTAGCTGGACGCGTGTGTATGAAGAAGAACTACCAGTAATTGAAGCTGGAATACATACAGATGTTGGAGTATTTGGTCTGACACACTTCGATAAATATTTCTGGAGATTTGAATTTGCTTTGGGTAGTCCACAGGACGAAGTTGTTGTGGGGCAACATACAATAACAAATTACTATAAACCAGTAATATCGTACGACCCATTTATCGAGGGTCCGTGGGAAGAGACATCTTCAGAAACGACAGATATTACTGCTTCGTGGAATCCCGTAATAGCTTTTAACTATCGCGGTGGTGATCCAGTTTCTGGTGGAAGAGGGGCTGACAATGTCGCAAACTCTGCGGGTATTGTAGCCGATGTTTACTTAAATGGTAATTTTAACTTTGCTGGTTTTGGTTTTGTACCTGAAGGTATAGCTTATAGACTACCATGGCAAGATTCTTGGGCGAGTGAGTCAGCATCATACTCGGAGTCGATGGCAGACTTTCTTGAAGAACAAAACGAGATTTCAGGGGGTGGGTGGACGGGATCAACAAGCATGGGGTTATCGTTCACCTAATGAGATTTCATTTGACTCACCTAAGAAATACCTTTAATAAAGCGCTCGTTACTATATGAATAATACATCAACCACAGAAAAGACAGCTGAAGAAGTTATTGTGAACGAACTTTCTACATGGCTTACAAAGCTCGATCTATCGGAGCATCCTACCAAAGTATCAATTGATACTTCGCAAAAGGTTGACCCTCAAAAAAACACTCTTGAAAAGGTATTTACGGTCACCGTAAGCAGACATTTAGAGCGGGTTGCGGGTGCCCCAGAGCCTGTAAAAGCTCTTGAAAATTCAGACTAATCCTATATGGGGCGAGTCCAGCACTGCTAATACGTTTGGCTTGTCAACTGGATATTTAGTGATACAGTTGCGACATCTAATAGCTGACCAATAGGACACCCCACAAATGGAGCCAAAACTTGTAAAACCAAAGCGTAACCCCAACCAAGCGGATCTGGCAAATGCCACCGAATACGGGGAGGAGGAACCCACTGATCTCGAACTTGAAGCCTTTAAGGTGATCAGGCGTCATGAGGGTTTTAAGGAAAAACCCTATACTGATACTAAGGGAAAGAAGACGATTGGAATCGGCACTCTTATTGGAGATGGGTCAGAAGAAGCTTATAGAAAGAGCCCATATTTTAACAAAACAATCACCGAAGATCAAGCTGCCGAAATCGCTAGAGGCGATATTAAGGAGAAAATTGCGACATCTGAAAGGCTGCTGGGCAGAGATTATCTATATTCCGTATCTCCTGCGCTACAAGCTCAGATCATTAGCAGTGTATATCGTGGTGGGCTTAGCGGCTCGCCGAATACCATGAAGCTATTGAAGGCTGGGAAATTCGAAGACGCAGCTAGAGAGTATATAAACAACGACGAGTATCGTAAATCGAAAGCAAAAAAGGAAGGCGTTTACAAACGCATGGACGAAACTGCCGCAATCATGGCGGCTGAAGGTAAGCGTGGATTTGCGAGTGCTGTCGAAGATCGTTTAAAACAACAACCTAGAAATTAAAATGCCCGACACCTTCCAATCAGCAGTAGATAGACGCTTAACACCACAGCCCGCACGGGATTATGGGAAGCGTAACGACGGTACTAAAAAAGGCGACGGATGGTTAGGACCTATTGATTTAGGTGGTGGTAATTTTGCTACAGAATACACCATGCAATCTGACGCAGTTAAGGTCGGTGGCAAACAAATTGACTTCCCTACATTAGTTCCAACACTTACTCCTGATGAGGTCAATATTATGAAAGATGTAATCCTTAATAAAAAAGACATCCCCGAACCAATTATACAAAAGGCGATCAATCACGCTAAAAAACAACTTAGTGAAGGCAAACCTGTATTTATTTCATATAAATTACCTACATAGATCTTTACATAGAATATAGAATTAAAACTAAACCACCATGCCCGCATACACCGTAGACCAACTCAGACCAATCTTAGGCTCATACGTTGAGCCATCAGGAGATTTTACAGCCGCTCTCGCACAAGTCCTGCCGCGTCTCTACGCCTTAGGAATGTGGCGCGATCTAGTATATCAAGTCTCAATGGTTTCCGAAAACGGAATCGTGTCTCTTCCTGAAGGAGCCGAGTCGATTATTTCATGCACTGTTGATGATAAGCCGCAGCCCGTCCGAAGCCTGTGGCACGACATCCGAATCGTAGGTCGCCAAGCTGAGACTAGCCCTTATTTCGGTATGGTTGACGATGGGCTACACGCTACATTCCGACTCCTGCCTGACAACCTTACGCAACTTTATGTCGTTCCATCTACTGAGAACGTCACTGGCGCTACCTTTAGCCCTGCTTCAGGTGAGTCGATCACGATTCGGGCATCCAGTGGAACTCAGATGTATCAGATCACTGCTACGTCTGGATCGCCTAACTTTACATTTCCAGCGGCAATTACTTACATCGAGTCTATTACCTATGATGGGCTTAATGAAAAGTTCGATATCCGATCTACTGCAGCTACCGCTAGCACTACAATTGCTATAGTGGGCGACGGAAGCGGATCAACTCGCTACCGCCGATTCAGGGTTGGTGATCCTGCACAGCCTGCCCTTACCGCACACATGCTGGTGAAAAGGGGGTGCCCCGCAACTTTGAATGAGAAGACCATCGTCCATCTCGGTAATATCAATGCACTCAAGCACGGCCTTTTAGGACGTATCGCAGAAGACAGCGCCGACATCGAACGCGCAAACTACCACTGGCAGATATGCACACAGCTTCTTGATTCTGAGTTAGATGCCTTCAGGGGTTCCGCTAAACCAATGCTCCAGATCAATCCATACGGTGATAATTCTCCTCCAATTAACATGCTATAATGAAGTTCCCTAAAACAATCGCCATTGCGGGACATAATGTTAAGTTACAATTTGTAACTTTATGCGATTGCTACGGCCAGTATGAGCATGACCGAAAGGCCATACTAATCGATAGGGAAGCACATGGTCCGAATGTAAGCGTCTTAGAAACCATCCGTCACGAAATGATGGAGGCGTCTTTACTACTATCTGGTGTAGGGTTCTCCGATAAATACGATCAAGAAATAGTTGTCAGGTGCATGGAGGAAATATTCTTTCCTGCATGGGACCGCTTCTGCAAACGAATATATGTCAAAGTCAAAATCTAAATCTACAAGCGCATCAAAAATAATCGAAATCATTCCGACAGCGGAAGATCTAAAAGAAGCATCCAATAGGGCGGCACAATTAGGCGTATTGCCGAATTCGTTTACGGGCGGACGCGGCAGGATGACTGGCTTCTTAGGTGAGGTTGCTTTTGAGAACTACTATAAGAGCTGTGAATATGTGGGAGATATTTCTTTTACGCATGACTACCTGCTAAACGACTGGAAAATTGAGCTTAAATCGAAGTCATGCTCATCAAAACCAAAACTGGAATACACTGTATCAGTTAACGGTGCTGATAATAAAGAGTGGCTCAATGATATTTTCTTCTTTACCAGAGTGAATTCATCTTATTCTCGCGTCTGGCTTCTTGGCTGGATGAAGCGAGAGAATTTCCTCCGCAGGGCTGAATACAAAAAGGCAGGTGAATCCGATTCTGATGGATTCACCTACCGATCTGCAGGGTATCACTTGCCGATTAAACAACTACGGCGTCCAGACTCTTTCCTTGGCTCATTGTAATATCGTATTTTGAGCTGAGGTCGATCTCCCAGATCTTACCACCGCCTTGACCGTCCGACCGAACTGGGCGCACGTGCGGATTGTTCTTGCCCGCTTCTTCCATAGTTGACATTCCACGGCGGACGAATTCCAAGTTGGCACTCATGCCAACATTTCGTCCGTTGTTGAACTCATGGAGTGAGACTTGGAACTCGGTGAGAGTTCCGCTCCAATGCGTCTTGTCGGGAGTATAGTCACGCGCACGCTTAGCGAAGAACTCAACAAGCTCTGCAACAGATGAGCGGCTCGAATTGTCATAAGCAGCCGACGCGATGTTCTCGTCAATGTAGCTCTTGATTCCGAAACGTCCGAATTCTTCGATAGCTTTCGGGACTTTCCAATCCAGCAGCCATCTCGCGAAGTGTGGTAGTTCTTCTTCGATTGTTTTCTCCAGCTGGGAATTGCGTGGGAATTTGCTTGTTGCATTGTCTGAGATGCGGAGCGCCATGAGCTTGTCGCGGTTACTGCTGTCAAGAGCTGGTATCACCGAGAGGCTGTTCGCGTCCATGTTGAGTGAGAAGATTACTCGCCCTGTCCATGGAATCGAAAGTGCGTCGGCATACTTCGCCATGTATTCAACACGCGGGTTAGCTACAGAACGCTTGATCAATTCGGTAGCTTTACGCTGATCCTGAAAGGAAGCAGCTGACGTCGTATCATCGATAACCCATGCAGCAACACGACCTAAGTCTTTGTTGAACTTAGTCTGACCGCTTAGGTAATCGCTGGCGTCTGCGAATCCTCCAACTAACCCGCTGATCACTCGGTTGGATAACAGCGACTTTCCTTTATTCGTAGGTCCGACTAACAGTAGTGCGTGACCTTGAACAAACTCACGCTCATAGACTGCCTTATAGAATCGCTGGAGCCATGCGAAGAAGTAGTCCACAGTATTGTTAGCGCGAGACGGATCGTTGACAAACAACTGGTTTAACCATCCGTGGATAAACGGCCACTTAGCGATGTCGCCATCGATGTCTGGTTCGATTGGTTTTATATTTGCGCAGTTGAGAATGCGATTTCCGTTTTCTACTACTATGCGGTCTTTGCTGAAGACGACAGGAGCGATCTCATCGATGCGATTCTGGTTCGAAATCGTCAGAATAGCTGCCTCAACTTCCGAAAGAGGTTGTCCTTTCTTCTGTTTGATTGAGAACCCACTCTGACGGAGTTCAAGAACAAGCTGCTCTCTCGGTATCGTGACAGCTGATTCGAACAGTAGCTTGAAGAACGAACGTCCGTTGAACCAGTATTCGCCAAGTAGATTACCCATCTTCTTCTGCTCGAAGGCTTTTACGAATGAGCCGCCGAGAATATCTCCCCAGCTCATGAACCCTTGGGAAGCACGGTCGCTATAGCAGATAATGCCATCTTCCACGACTTGACATCCGTCACGATTTATGCCGTCGTCGATCCAGAATAGTGGACCACGTGAACCGATCTCAAAGTCCCCGACCCAGCGGTTAGGGAATCTGGCTTCTACTTCTGCTGCGACAACGTCGATTGGGATCGATGTATCGTTGGATTGCGGTGGCGCGTCTCCAGCAGCTTTGGTGAGCGCGGTCTGCACAACGATATCGGAAAGAATTCCGCCGACACTTGTCCAGTCGTCACCTAACTCAAAATACTGGTTAGCTTTAATTGATGTGCTATCGAAGCCAGCAAACAGGCGCTCTAGCTTGAGCATCGTCTTGATGTGCTTCATGAAGCTGTCGAACATTGCTGGTGCAATCGGCATCGGGTTTTCGAATTCCCAGATAAGGCGCATGTATCCTGAATGGGTTTTCGTCCTCCATGTTGGGGGATTCATGCCACACTTAGAAGCAATGTCGCTGTCGATGCTACCCCAGTTTACTGGAGCGTCATAGTCAGCAATGACTCCGTAGATCTTGTTCGGAGGGTTGTCGTTTGAGACGCGCTTTGATGGCGCGCTTCCTTCGACCGCGCTATAGAAAACGTGGTCTGTTCCAGCGTCGGCGCACCAAGCTCGATAAGCTGCCTTATTGGCGAAGGCGGGCTTAGGTTTGCTGAGGTTGTTGAGCGTAGCTGCTTTTACAGCGCGGTTGTCGCGCAGGTTCTTAATGTATCGATATGTCATTTTGTGTATGTAGTTTATTTTTCGTAGACTGATATGATGTTTCCTTCAGCGGAAACTGGAATGTCTGGAATCCATTCTGGTGGAGTGGACATGATTTCAATGATGCGTGCCAATGCGTCTTCGGCTTCCGCCTCATCGACTTCGACGACCACCTCATCGTGAACATGGAAAATGATCCTGAACCCCGAATCATGAATCCTGCAAAGCATGTTGCAGAAGATATCCCGTGCAAGTGCTTGGGATGCGTTCTCGGCAAGGAGTCCGCCCCACAGTTTAACGGGTACGCGTTTACCATTTCGATTCATTAGGGCTACGTAGTTGACCTTTCCGTTCTGCTTTACAGGACGCAGCTTGCCATAATCAAGGGCACGTCCGCTCGGCAGGTCAATGGTAAGTGGTATCTGCTGATCGTAAGATACTGCCACGTCTGTCGTGTAGTCGCGCCAGAGTTTAGTGACGGAAGTCATCTTATTCCGATAGAGTTGGATAGCAGAAGTCGCCTCTTTCAAAGTCATTCCTGACATGACGGTGAACTTCTCTGCACCAGCGCCGTAGCCGCAGCCGAGAACCATTGCCTTTACGCGGTGGCGCAACTTAGAATCATTCTCGCGGAGGCTACCTTTGTCACGACTCCACAATCCGAATCGGATTGCGAATGCTTCGTAGATGTCGCTACTTGCTTTGATCTCAGCCATCGTATCTTTATCGTTAGCGAGCCAGCACAATGTGCGCACTTCGATTTGCGAAAGGTCAACTACAACGAGCTTCTTGCCAGCGGGCGCTGCGATCAGACTGCGCAGCTTCACTCCGAACATCTCTTCTTTCGGTAGGTTCTGAAGATTTAGATTACCACCAGAACCGCTGAAGCGTCCAGTATGTGCTCCGAAATACATCAACCCGCCGTAGTAGCGGTTATCAGGCATCGTCGCATTCTGGAAGGATTCGATTTTCTTCTTGAGCGAATTGATACGCCTCCAGCTAATGACGGCGTTAACCCACGCATACTTCTTGCCGTTGATGCGCAACCACTCTTGTGCATCTGCGTCTGTAGCAGCAAGGCTGTGCGGCGGCTCGATACCGACTTTACGGCATTGCTCGTCGAAAGCTGGGCGGCTGAGCAGAGGCTTATCGCCGAGCCATGGAATCGCTTCTTCAGCTTCGAAGAGTTTGACGTTGATAACTTCGATCTGTTTTTTCAACAACTCAGTATCGATAGGAATGCCGCGTTGCACAGATGTCCTGTTGACAAAACTGATAGCCCGTTCAGCGGCTGGCCATTTTGGCGAGTAGTCCTGCCACAAGCGCAAACAAAGTTCCGAATCCTTCAGCGCATATTCGGTGACCTCTTTCTTGAACTCCTCAGACATCTTATCCCAATTCTTGTTGCTCATGTTATCGCGTGTCGATTTATCAACCGTTAGATTGTAAGCAACAGCGGTAGCATTTTTAAGGGAGCGCGGTAGTCCGCAGTATGCTGCCATGTCCGCAGTGCAGTGCCATTCAGCAGCCTTTGCTTCAGGCCACCAGTTCTGGGTTACACCATACAGGTAGAGGGTTTCGTCGAATGAAGCGTTATGGGAAATAGCGATCTGTCCTTCAATAAGAGACCAGTCGAAATCTTTTGGGTGACCTACAAAAGTGTAGCCGTTATCCGCGACAACAGAAACCATGTAGGCGTCGAAGTCAGGATGAGAAAAATAGCCTAATGGGCCGAGTGTTTTGATCGAGCACTCTTTCGAGTAATACGATTCGAAGTCGATAGCGTAGGTAGTCATATGTGGTATTTGTGGCTTGAGCCAAAAATAGCCCGCACTGTGTCATGAATAAATCAGTGCGGGCTATGGGTTTCAGTCGCTGATTAGTCTTTGACTACTTCAAACGGGATTACGTTAAGTGGCAATTCGAGTTGTTCCTCTTCAGGTGGAATGACATCTGCAAGGGTATCGCGGACGACAATCAATTTGTTAAGGTTCGACTGGATTTGCGCAAGCTGTCCCGAAAGATCAGAGATCATTCCGCTAAGCATTGCTACTTCTGTTTTTAGGATTTCGTTTTTTTCCATATATGTTTTCTGTTTATACTCCGAAGGATTGGGTGAACTCGATGACGGCTTGGTCTGGGGCTTCTTGGCTGACGCTCAGAGACGGTGCATACCAAGAGTATTTGCCCTTGGAGATGATACCTGCGCTGAAGTTCCAGAGTCGGCCTTGGAGAGGAGTCGTCTTGTTAAAGGCTGCGAACGTAGCCAGACGTTTGTAGGTCTGGCGGTAAGCATCCTTAGCTACGTTGATGCGACCCATTGCATATTGGTGGTCACCAATAGGGAACGGATAAGCTTCTTCGTTGTCACTACCTTCTGGCTGCTTGAAGAGGAGAGTGATCTCCGCAAACTCAAGCATGCCATATTCCGATTCTGCAGCGATGCGGTCGGCATCTTCCCGTGAGTAGGCGATTTTGGGGATACCATCATCGTCGTAAGGAATGTCTTCGCGCCATCCTTTAAGTGCTGAGATGACCGTCACTTGACGAACTTCTTCAGCTTCTTGAATGACGTGCTGCTTATCGATAACAACAGCTCCGATGGGTGCGGAGATGTCGCTAGTTTTTTGAACGATATTGATACGTGGGATATCGATATCGGCGGCGTCAATCGACAAACCGCTTTGGTTTGTGATTCCAGTATTGTGTTCCATTTGGATTACTTCGGTTTCCATATTCTTGGTTTCGGTTGGGGTTGTGGTTTTGGTTGCTTGCTTCTTGTTTTTGGTTTCCATATTATTGGTTCTTGTTTCTTGTTTCTTGGTTATCGACTACGATTACTGGAGTGTATATCGCGTGTCGGAGGTTTTGAGAATACCTGCGTTTTCACAGGCGTCAACAAATTCTTCAGAAATTTTTCCTTTTTCTCCTTTGTCAGCTTTGGAGGCGATCAACTTACTGATCTTTCCGATAGGAATCGTTGCGTTTGCAAGGATTTCCGACGAGTCAATTCCGAAACCCATCGCGACTGCGACGAGTCCATCGTTGTCAGTGATGCTCTTTGTAGCACCCATTGAACGCAGTCGTAGCGTTGGGAACTGCATCCCGTCTTTGGCGTGTTTCATGATACGTTCTTTGAAACGATCAGACCAGTTAGAAACAATCTTGGAGATTGCCCAGAGTTCTTCAAGATCTGATGGATCTTCAGTTTTCTCAAAGTCGATATCTGGCAACTGAGGATTTACTTTCTTGGCAACTTCAACAATGAGTCCACCTAATGCGGGGCAGTAGTCTTCGTGTCGGCAGAAGCGGCAGTTCTGTGTAGGTCGGCAGTCGCTGATTGTCGGCGTCCCGCTATCCCACATTGGTCGGACGCGCTCGCCTTCCTTAATGATGTTGCTGAGTTCATCGATGAGAGGTTGAAGATCACGGGCACGCTCGAAGGTATGCGCTAACGAAGCGCGGTGTTGGGGAACATAGAAGACAAACGTGATTTCGTTTACATCTTCGAACCGCTGGAATGCGCCAATGACGTATGCCTTAGCCTGCCAGTTCTTTTCTGGCGGGTCGATGATGGAGATACCAGTCTTGTAGTCTGCCATGACAGCGCGATCACCCATTTGAATAAAGCGGTCACACGTCCCCCAAGTCTCGGTTCCGTCGAGCTTGATGTTCACTTGGATCTCGTTGTGTTCAGTTCCACCTTCTGGGAAGTTCTTCATGAACTCCTGTTCCATTGCTACGATCTGGTCGTAGATATTGGTTTCCTCTTCGTTGTGCAAAGCGGACGGGTCGAAGACTTCAAGAGCTTCGTGAATGCGTGTCCCCATTTCGGCAGCAGCGGATGACCCGTCTTTGCCGTGGTAGCCTGCGCAGCCAGCGACATACTTGAGGGATGATGGTGAGAACTCCGCGTGTCCGCGTGAGCCGTGGTCTGGTTGTTGTTTTTCTGTTATCATGATTCTTGTTTCGTGTGAAGTGTTTCCATAGCTTTACGCAGCTCCGAGTAGGCCCATACTACGTTTCCGTGATTAATTCCGTTCGTCGGAAAGCGGTAACGGTTTCCGTTACCGCAGATAAGCTCAATCTCTCTTAGACCATTGGGGCCATAAGGTCCGACACGGGACTCGGTGGCTATCAGAAATTTCTCCGCGTGGTCGAGGTTATCAATGTCAAGATTTTCAATTAGGTCTCCGTCTTCTAAGTTCATAGTAGTTTAGTTCATGATTCTTGTTTCGTCGTCGGTGTTAATATAAAATGTTTCTCTGCTATTTCCTTCAGGGCTTTCAGGCGGTCTATCATCTCGTCAATATCACAGATATGCATTCTATCCCATTCGTTGTCCTCAGATTCTGGATCACTATATACTGGGTCAGTGAGCGGGTAATTGAAAAATTGGTCAAGCTCAAAGCAGCCGTCCCACTTCATTGTAACACGCCACCATCCTTTGGGGTCTATTAGTTTTAAGCAGTTTGGGGTTGATGGTTCGTCGGGGTTGGGTTGCCAGTGTGAGTTCATGAATCTTGTTTCGTGTGAAGTGTTTCCATAGCCTTGCGCTTTTTCTCCAGTGCAGTCAATACTTTTTCTTCAATAGTTTTTGAGGCAACTAGAACCCTTTGAATAGCAGGGCTTTTTGCGTTTGCGCGGTGGATGCGACCGAGTGTTTGAACATACTCTTTCGGGTTAAACGTGGGCGAGATCAGACTCATACGCGGGTATCCACCGTGTTCATCGTGTAGAGATACGCCAACTCCGCCAGCCGCAATGTTGCAGATGATCACGCGGGTCTGGTTGGTCTGGAACCGCTGCACGTTGTCTTCTCGAACCGTAGCCGACTGACCACCGACGACGACTGACGCATCAGGAAATGACGCTGCTAGCGACTTGACCGTGTCTACGAAGTTGACGAATACGGCTACACTGAAACCTTCTTCGTTTGCGTCTTCGATCATGCCGATGATGTCTGGCACTTTTGCTGCCTCTGCTAGCTGCCGAGCGCGTAGAATCTCGACAAGGATGTGTGGACTCGCGCCACCGCCTTCGAGAAACGTATCGACAATTTCGGGCGTGATGCCGTGCTGCTTGTAGAATTTAGCAATATCACTCAAGCCAGAAAATGCTAGTGGCTCTGTTATAATTTGGTTATCAGCAAAGGCTGCTGGCAGATCGGCTGGTGTGAGCTTAACGCAATTCACGCCGTAGAGTTCTTTGTTGAGTTCGGACAACTTCGCAAGTGGACCAGATACCCACTTGTGCCATGGGTCTTGTTTGCAACCGTAACGCATCATCCAACTCGTCCAGCTCTTCTTGTCGCCGTCTGGCTTGTTCAACGAGTGGTTGCCTAAGACATAACCCATAGACCGCATCTCTGTAGGATCTTGGCATGCTGTTGCTGATAAGAGTAGATTGTAGTATCCCGCTTGCCTTGCTGCGATGAGCATCTGGCTGTTCTGGGAATAGGCTGACTTGCACTTATGGCACTCGTCCCAAATGATTAGTGTGTCGGTCGGGAGTTTCCAGCGATAGATTTTCTTACCTGCTTTGGTAAGATATTCATTACCGCGTTTGATCTTCTCGTAGTTGGTCACAAAGATTGGCGTGATGCCAACCTCTTTAAGCTCACGTTCCCACGATGGGATAACGATCTTCGGACAGACGATGGCGACTGGTACGCCTAACTCTAACGCAACTCTGGATGCAATAACTGTCTTGCCAACTCCCGTATGAGAGCCGTCAAGTGCGCCTCTGTGCTGCTTGAGCGCAGCGATAAGGAAGTCAACGGATTCCCGTTGTTTATCAAATAATGTTTTCATGCTATAATCAGTAATAAAAAATGGCTGTGGTTTTTGGGGGCACAGCCAACCCCCTTTACCCCTGCTCGTCGGGCTCTCCCAATCCGCGGGGAAATGCGTTTATGGCATCATTAAGCCATCTATCCAGAATGTTGTTGGCCGCACAGTTTGGGTGATGCCAATGCACATAAGTATTTCAAATGTGTCTCCTTTGTGCTGTTCAGATAAGCGTAGGGATTCCTTATGGGCTGATTCTGGGGTAGGATGTTTTACTGTTGGTCCGTGACCATTGACTCGATTAACGTAATAGTATGGTTTCATATAGTTGTATTAGTTTGGGGTAGTATTTTGATAGTTATTAGAGATGGCAGTCTTCGCAAGCCCAGCCCATGTTCCATGAGTAGACAAGCCTGCGACCGCACACACATTCCATTTCGCTTTCTGGCGGACGACCTGTTTGGACACCGAACTCTTCGGCTATATATTCCGATCCACGATGCGGGTTCTCAGGCTTCCTGTATCGGTCATCCTGTAACATGTCACAGTTCTGTGCATCCAGTAGGATGTTACAGCTACAGGCTACATGAGCGATGTGCGAGATACCCGATTCAGGGTCCAAGTCTTCACCGTCACGCCAAGCGTTGAGGTGTCGCATGATAGCTGCTACATATGTAGTCGCACAGACTCCCGTCTCGCGCCAGTTGAACGGACCATACTTCGCTGAACCTAACTTGTGAACCCATGCGGTCTGCTCCATGGCATACGGTGGGATCAATGCTAGTGGTGTTTTCGTAGCGCCGATTGCGCCTTTAGGATCGTTTGGTGTGTTCATAGTTTTAGAGGTTGGAAGCCCCTATATACTCTGACCGCATCGACCTGTCAATTATTTCTTTAAGTGCTTCATGATTAAGTCCGCGATGCCTCATTAAAATGTCACGATCAGTAAAGATTTCATCAGGACGATCACTGAAACAATACTCAACTATTCGTGGGTTTTCGGAAGCCAGCCTCTGCATTAGCTTGAAAGTTATGCAGTGGCTTGTTGTTTCTGGTTGCATGGTAGCGCCGATTGCGCCTTTAGGATCATTTGGTGTGTTCATAATTTATAGTTCTGTTTTGCAATCTAATAAACCACGCCATCTCAAAGCTTCTTCGCGCCAGAGATTGCGCTCTTCGACTATAGTAGCAATTCGTCTCAAGGCACCTTCATAGTCTTGGCGGTATGCGTCAGCGCGGGACTCCCAGATTTCGACGTCTTCGCTGCAGCAGCTGACTATAAATCTAGCTTCCTCAGCTTCAACTTTTTCGTTTTCAAGTTGACATCTAAGCTCGTTTATTTCAGCCCGCGCCTCTTCAAGTTCGGTGAGATGTACAAGTATTGATTGTAATTGTTCTAATGTTCCAAAGTTCATAGTTCGATATTGTTATTGTTTATTGGCATGATTCGCACTCGTCGTCTGAAAGGCTACAAGCCTTAGTAGGGTCAAGTGGTTCGTCTAAGTCGTCGTCACTAACTTCAGTTTTTGTTTTACCAAAAATAAAATCGTGGTTGTCTGAATAAGTTGCCATATCGACTTTACGCGGTCGGCTTCCTTTTCCTGCTTCTGTTCGTTCTGAGAATCTCATGGTTCGTTATTGTTGTTTATGTGTTGTGATGAGAGGGTTCGCCCGTAATGGGCAATTAGAAAGGCGTCTACGATACCGTCATGCGCGACGCGGCAGCGTGGAGACGCCAGCCATTTTTCTTTGGGCTCAAGTGCTTGTGCTTTCTCAAGAGCTACTTTCTTCGTCTGACCTTTGAGAACTTTGCCGAGCATTGCTTTCTGCCATTTAGCCACTTCGACGGGCTCAACGGTAAGGATATGGGACTCGCACATGCCGAGCAGTTTACCGAATGAGATGCCCATCGAGCGCATGGCTTGTGATGTCTTTGCGTGTTTGAGTGGTTCCTCAATCAGGATTCGGGAATCAGTATTCAGATCCATGATCCACCTATACACTTCGAGTGTATCGATCTCCCGCTTGCCTGCACGCTCCAAACACGGCATTTCAATGTAGCTGATAACGCGACCAGAAAAAGCAGAGATGGCGCAAATGCCGCCGTCGAGTCCATTGTCAATTCCTATGATCATGATCTGAAAGATTTAAGGTGTGCTACGTGTGCTTTCGCTGCGATAATGGCAGCCTCTTGGAGGACTGTGTTTCTTGGAAACTCGACACGCTTGCATGCGTTCATTACAGTAGCGTGACCGCGATTGAATACTTTACCGATGTCTGCGAAACTGCATTCAAAGAATACGCGCATTAGAGACATGGCTACGTGGCGGGCGTTTACAATACGTGCCTCTCTAGACGGTCCTTTTATATCTTCGACGGTAACCCCAAACTGTTGGGCAGAAGCCTCAAGTATGACCCCGTATTTAGCGTCATCAAACGTAATGTTTTTCATAGGTGCTTAACAGAGTCAATAGAGCTTTTGCTGACAATGATCCCGTCTCCTGATTCAGGCACGTGGATGTCGTAGCCTTTAGTAAGTGTTTGCAGGAAGAATACTTCGCGTGCTGTTTCGGGTATGACCCTATAATATTCGCCATTTAGCGTAACAACCCTAAAGGTAAAGTCGTTAAAGATTACGCTGTTTACACGAACCAGCGTCAGCGGGTTGTTTTCTATCTGTACATTATTAAACATATTTATAATTCTGGTTCTAGTTCTGGTTCTACATCAATAATCTCTGGTTTCATTTTGGAAATTGTCCCGTTGCCCCTGTCGGTCTTTGCGTTGTTCAGGATGCTAATGTCAATACGCATGCTGCTTGCACCGCCACCGCTCTTAGAATTCAGTCCGAGATTGCGGCGGATCAACTGATCCAGTTCCGATAACTCGCGGACTGACTTCGGTCCTTTTAAATTCTTCATCGAGTCGCGTAGTAGTTTAATGCCAGCTGCTGCGATGTAGTGCTGATACTTGTCAGCGGGAGAAGCTTGTGACTCAGCGATCTCCATCATCTGCTCGTCCTCTACCGTGCGCGCTTCTTGCTTGGCTAGTCTGATCGCGTCGCCAGTGTAGTTGTCAAGATTCTCTTCGAGCGCCTCAGCATCCTCATCGGTATCGTCCACGTATTGGACAAGATCCTCAATTTGTTTTGGCATTGGAGTGCCAGCGCGGCGTCTAGGCGGCAGTCCAATTTTCTTAAACCAACGGCGGACAGTGCCAGCATGCACGCCAAGCTCGCGGGCAATTGCCATGATCTTGTAGTCTTTTGCGTAGAGCTCTAACGCCCTTTGTAGTAGCGGATTATCTGACGGCATATCGCCGTTTTCTTCGTTTTCGTGATCTTGTTCCATGAGATTGACTGTCTATCTGTTAGGTGATATAATGTGTTTCAACCAGTATGGCAACAAAAATCGTAAAGAAAAGTAAGATTCTCGAACCGCGAATAGATCCAGTAACTAAACGCATGGATGTCGGCGGTCTTTTTATCCAGCCCACCAGCCTTATTACCGCGCTACTATATGGGTTTGCTAACCATACGAACCTGCGTGCAAAGGAATTTTATTTCTGGCGGTGCTGCGACGAACTCTGGAACAACGCTGACATGCCAGAGCCGATGATGGTGCGACATCCATGGGCTGAGGAAATGATTTGGGCAGCACTGAACAACAGGTATCTGGCAATCGGCGGCTCAGCTAGCTCAGGCAAATCTCACACGATGGCCGCATGGGGGCTTATTAACTGGTTGTCGGAGCCGCGAGACACTCTGGTGATGATGACCTCCACATCGTTACGTGAAGCCCGTCAGCGTATCTGGGGTTCCGTAATCGCGTTGTTGACCGTGATTCCGTTTGCACCGTGCAAGATTCGGGATTCGATTGGGTCTATCGCTTACGTCGATGAGGGTGGTACGCTTATCGAACGTGCTGGTTTACGACTTATCGCAGCAGAGCGGAGTAAGACGCGTGAGGCTGTCGGCAAGTTTATCGGTATCAAGCAGAAGCGCGTCATCGTCATCGGCGATGAGCTTTCCGAAATCTCAGAGGCGATCCTACACGCTGGTCTATCCAACCTTTCTAAAAACCCATGGCTCCAGATGATCGGTATGGCTAACCCGAATAGTCGCTTCGACGCTTTCGGTATTTGGGCAGAACCAAAAGGCGGCTGGGATTCGGTGGACACACAGACGGCGGACAACTGGGCGACAAAGTGGGGTGGCTACTATCTGCGACTCGACGGCGAGCGGAGTCCCAACATTACCGCTGGCATGGTTCTGTACCCATGGCTACCGACCCAAGAGAAACTCGATGAGGATAGGGCGCTACTCGGCGTGGAGTCCCGTGGCTATATGCGAATGGTTCGCGCTGTGTTCTTTGACAGCGACGAGACAACGGGCATCTACTCGGAAGTAGACCTAACTCAAAGTGGCAGTATGGGTAAAGTGGTATGGGCTGGTAAGCCAACGGCTGTAGCGGGCGTTGACCCTGCTTTCACCAACGGCGGTGACCGCACGATCCTTTACACGGCTCTAGTCGGCTACAACAGGGACGGTCATTACGTCTTCGAGTTCGGAGAATCGATCCTGCTCAACGACGACGCGTCCAACAAAGCGATACCGCGAACCTACCAGATCGTCCAGCAGATCAAAGACCATTGCGTCAAGCGTGGCGTTCTGCCAGAAAACTTAGCGGTGGATGCGACTGGCGCAGGCTCTCCGTTCTGCGACGTGTTAGCTGGAGAGTGGTCGAATCGGTTTATGCGTGTCGGGTTCGGCGGCAAGGCATCTGACAAGCGTGTCAGCCAGAACTCCAAACTGACTGGTGAAGAACTTTACGTGAACCGTGTATCTGAACTGTGGTTCGTGGGTAAGGAACTGATGCGAACCAAACAGTTGTTCGGCGTTGACTCAGATCTCGCGCAGGAGATTACCAACAGGAACTATGATCTGGTTAAGAGTGGGTCGCTAAGAGTGCGTATCGAATCTAAGCCAGAGTTCAAATCACGGTTCGGTCGCTCACCCGACTTGGCGGATGCCGCCTTCCTTGCGCTAGACTGCGCGCGCCAGCGGCTCGGACTGGTGGCTATCGATCCACCGAAGGGGGAACAGGATTCGGGATACAGGAGACAGCCAGTAACGATCAACGAACTTAGCGGTGCTCTAGTTAACTCGATGAGCAACTTAGCGGAGTGATCTGTCTTTAGGGTAAAAAACTTTCTATATAATAATGTAGTTCATTAAGCTGGGCTTAATGAACTACTTCTTCTAAATAGAAGTTTTTATACTCTAATATGTATAGGAAAAGAAACTGACACATTTTATTGATGGATTCCTAATGGGCTGTTGACAATCTACTATCTATCGCGTAACTTCCCATCGTTATGGCGAAAACCGATAAAGAATTGAGGGAGCTCGGCGCACAATTGATGCGCAATAGCGGCGCAGCTGGAAGTGGACTTGGTAGCGGCGCAGCTGGAAGTGGACTTGGTAGCGGCGCAGCTGGAAGTGGACTTGGTGGAGATGAAAAGAAAAAGCTTCTCGCTGCTTCTATTGGGAGCCCACTTTCACCAGCAGTGATTAAATCAGGGTCGGCACCGACGCCAGATAAAACTTTTTTTGACAATCTAAACCCTTACGCCGTTCTTGGGGAACCAAACATCCCGTCAAAATTCACGCTCGGTGGAGAAAATACTTCTGCGCCTGCTCTTAAAACTGAACCTGATAAAGGTGATTTATTCGGATCGCCAATGGGTGCTAGATCGACTTCGTCTCTAAGTGGTAGTGTGGGTGGACTCAACGCACCCGCACGCGCTCTCGGAACTGAATCGGGAGCCATGCGCACTGAAGCCCGTCGCTTGCGTAAGCAAGGCTACGGCAAAGCAGCTGAGCAGATGGCAATGAGTGCTTCTATGGCTCGACTCAACGAACCCAAAATCCTGACTCAGGCACAAAGAGGCGCACAGGCGCTGCAAGCTAAGGAATCAGGCATGGCTGCACAAGAGGCTGCTGCAGCCCAAGCGGAGGAAAGTAAGTATCTCCGAGACCTTTACAGAAGAGGGCGGGCTGATCTAGCTAACAAATAATTATATGGCTGAATTTTCTTACGAAGCTGATATCGCGCCAATGCGCGGTTCTTATTTTACTAACCCCAATCTCAGCGACGCAGAGCGTAAGCAGTTGCAGGCGGGCTACATGGAGAAAATAGCTCCGTATCAAGAAGTCACCAATAAGACTTTAGGGCGCATTCTAGATGCTCAAAATCAGGAGCTTTCTTTCCGACGTGCTAACATTGCTTTCGAGGATGAAAAACTTAAACTCCAACAAGAAAGAGACTTCGCTCAAAAATACCCAGACATGACCAATCAGCTTGAAGCGGCTATGGAGGGTAAAGACCCCAACGATCAACGTATTATTTTATCAGATCTTGCGGTAAAAAATCCAGCTTTCTTTGCGTCTAAGAACGGTTCGGCATTGCTTTCAGCCTATGACGCGAAAATAGCCGCTGGAGTTGCAGCTGGAGCTGAGGATCGAGCTAAGAAAAACCAAGTATGGAGCATGGCTACACAACTAGGTATGCCCGATATCGCTGATGAAGTTTCCGCTGGAGCGTTATCGGCTGATGCGGCTAACTATAAAATTTCAGCACGTAAAAAGGAACTCGATGCACTTGAGAACCAACAAAAACTTTCTAAGGAACAGTCCGAGCTAGCATATAAAGTTCGAACGGACTATATTGATAAGTCTGAAAGCTTATTTAGCAATATAAAGTATGCGGACGGTAGCTCTGATTCTTTTGATCCTACCAAAGTGGATATTAATAAAATTGGGTCAGCACCAACCACAAAACCTAAGTCCTTTTCAGAGCCTTACAGAAATGCCATAATCAATAAAGTAATTAATCTCTCTAATCTAGAGCCAGCTCAAGCGGAAGAATTAAAGAAACTTCCTGATAACGAACTTCATAATCTACTTGGCGTGCGAATCGATGACAATAGAACGCAGCTATATAGAGATATTACAGGTGATCGGAGCAAGCCCGTCCCAACGACTAGAGATTTGACGAAAGACGATTATTTAAAAACTTCTTGGAAGAACCCTTAATATCTCCAGAATATACGCGCTAGAAAAACATAACCAATACATCACCCAGAACCCGCCACAGCTATGACTGAGCTTACCCCAATCGACATTTGGTCCGCCGAAAATAATATTACAAATCCAATTGAACAGCGGAGGGGTTATAAAGGATATGTCATTGGCGAATATCTTGCGAATGATGAACTAGATAAAGAGACGAGCCAGCTCATCAATGAGAACTTTAAAGAGTCACTAAAGTCAGTCGGAGCTTCTGATGAAGAAATTAATGCGGAGCTTGAAGATAAAGGAGCGCCTTTCGAAGTAAAGTTAGCTTCGGTATACGACTATACTGATCCTGCTTCAGAGGATAGAAGTGTTCTTCGCGAGTATAGCGCCGCCAGAGATATGATGGCGGCGGGAACGCTTACCGAAGCATCTCAGCAGGCATATGCTGAACGCATGCCAATTCTAGAAGAGCAGGTAAAAGCGATTGTAGATGCTAATTTTGATAGATCACAGCTTGCGAAGGTTGCTGACGGCTCCATTCCATTCGCTAAGATTAAACGTGGAAATGGAGACTACACATTCGTAGGTGGTGATCTTGCTTCAAACCTCACGCCAGTCGAAGCATACAAGCAGAGTTTGCGTGCAGGCACTATCTCACCAGACGACGCGCTGGCAATCAAGCAATCTTATGAAATCTCAGAAGGCGAATCAGTCCCAGACTTCAAATATAAAAACTACCAAGATTCCATTGCCGCAGCAGAGACCTTATTTAAGGAAGACAAAGACGTGTCAAAGTGGATGGGTATGCTTGCTCAGAGCATAGGTAAGCGAGATCAAGGCGGTGACGTAGTGCGCAAACCAGAAGGTGAATTACTCGAAAACATAGACCAAATTGTTGGTGGTGAGGGTGATATGCGTAGGAACCCAGTAGCTAAGCAAGCTGCAAAAACTGCCCTTAGACCTACGGATGAGCAACTGTATGGACTCATCATCGATAAGATGGGTAGCGTATTGCCAGACTCAAAATTTATTCCGACATCTGATAAACAAGCCGCCGTCGAATATTTTGCTGGTGCCTTCGCAGCGCAAAACGGATTATTAAAGTTTCGTGCAGGTGAAGAAGCAGGTCAAAATCTCCATTACTTCGGATACAAAACTCCTGTCATTCATCGTGAAGCTTTAACAAATAAAGCTAATTTTGAATCGATGCTGGCTTCTACTGATTTAACTGAAGATCAAAAAGACCAGTTGACTAAGAATCGAGACAGCTCAATTCAGTCGATGTTCAACGAATACAACCAAGTATTTAAAGACACTTATCTTGCAGACGATTGGAACCGTGCGCTTCAGAAAGGGTATTCCGAAGATAAAAAGGATGGTGAGATTCTCGATGAGTTCCTACAGACTGCCGATTATAGCGGAGTACAAAATAGAATTAGCGCAATCGGATCATCCGTTGTGGACTCCTTTGAAGATATGGGAGCTGCAGTCGGGACTCTCTTCAAGTCCGATGCCGCACGTGAAGTGCTTCTCACAAATCAAAGGGAGCGTGATTCCCGCAGACGTCTTGCCAACATGTTTGGTGATAAGTTTGGTGTAGCCATGACGCTTGGCGAAATGGCAGCACCCGTTGTATTTGATGTAGCTACTACAGCTGTATTAACGGCAGCTACTGGAGTCGGTGGTGCTGCTTATGCTGGTGCAAAGCTTTCAGCCCGTGGAGTTGTTCTCGGCATTACCCGTGGCGCACTTGCTGTTGGGGCAAAAGAAACAGCAGAAGCTGCCGCTAAGCGACTTGTTACCAGTGGGGTCGTTAAAGGCGCTACTAAAGAAGCCGCGATAGCATCTGCTGAAACGGCAATCAAATCATACGCAGCAACTACAGCGAACAAGTATGTAATTAGGTCTGCAGCGTTTATTCCAGCGGCTACAAGATCAGGTGGTAACACCTACGCATCAGTGTATTCCGCTTTGGATAACTCACCCGAAGGTAAAAGCCTCACTAAGGACGAGAAGCATTCACGCGCGCTTGCTGCTGGTCTTGTAGCTGGAGCAGTTACTGGTGGTATCACACTCGGTTTCTCGATGATGGGTCGCGGTGGTCTTGAGGACTTCATTCTGGGTGGAGCTACTCCGCGCCAGTTGAAAGCCGTGCTTACGAAGATAAGAGGTAGAGAGTTCGGCGAAGGAGTTGACTTCGATAAAGTCGTTACAGCTTATGCGAAGAAAGGTCTGCAGTCTATGTGGAAAACTTCAGCAGGGGCAGACATCGCTAAGAATTTCACTGATGAAGCTTTGGAAGAAGCTACAGATGAATTAGTTAATGGCTATATTCAAAGCGCAGCTACTGGTCAAGATGTCCCGATCCTTGAACGGTTACAGCAGTCAGCAATGGCTGGATTCTATGGCGGTGTATTCGGTGGCGGCATGAGAGCGTTCCAGCGGACTGCTGGACAACTCGCACGCGGTGGTGCTATTGAAGCGGAGAGCCGCGAAGCTACGCTGAATCTAGTAGCTAACGATCTCGCTACTAAACTCAAAGACGCTGGTAGCCCACTCGCTGCAGAAGTCATTCTCAACAGACTGAAGAATCCACTGCAAAAAGCAGCAGTTGCAGCTACTAAACCATCTGACACGACAGCCGCACCTACACCAGCTGCTGCAGATATCAATATAGACGAAGAGATAAAGGATATCGATTTGCCTGAAACTCCTGTGCAGGAAGCAGTTGCACCAGAAGTTCCTTTACTTGAAACAGCTACACCAGAAGAACCCGCGCTAGACACAGTTATACCCGAAGCCGCTGACACCGAACTAGATGTCGAAGTAGACTCTATGGAATCTGTCCAAGCAGATCTAGATAACGCATCTGTAGGCGACATCCAAGATGCGGTTGATGAAGTTCTTTCAGAAAGTGAAAGCCTACCTGAGTCTCCCACACTAGTGTTCACATACACTACCCCTGAAATTGAGCAGAGCATTATTGAAGATTCTACGGATGATGAACTCGGCGAACTTGAGGTATCGAATAGCGACATAGAGGGACTGTATGCAGCAGGAGAAAAGCAAGGACTGACAAAAGAGCAGATCGATAAGAATCTCGCGCTACTCTCTCCGATAGAAGAGGAAGAAGAAGTAACTGATACGCCTACGGATTCAGCACGCGAAATCGAAGACGCTAAAGTAAAAGCTGCAGCAGTAGCAGATGCGGCTGAGGCAGCGAAAGCAGCAGCCATTGCAACAAAGGCAGCAGCTGCAGCCGCAAAAGCGACAAAAGCAGCTGAGCTTAAAGCAGAAGCAGCAGCAAAGGTTGCTAAATTAGCAGACGCCAAAGCAAAGAAAGAAGCTGAGAAAACTGCTGCGTTAGAAGCTAAGGCTGCTGAGAAAGCAGCTGCGTTAGAAGCTAAGGCTGCTGAGAAAGCGGCAGCGGCGGAAGCAAAGGCAGCTACAAAGAAAGCGGCTTCAGAAAGAAAGACAGGTAAGGAAGCTGCAGCGGCAGACCCACTCCAAGCAGGTCAGATCAAAGCCATCAAAAAGGCTATCGGCAACACTATTGATTTGATAGTAGAGCAGGGTTTCCCGATTAGGTTAACTAAAGGCAGTGCTTATGGAATGCCAAAGGGTTACCAGAATGTCAAAAGCCCGTCTGAAATATCAGATATAATCTCTAAACAAATCTACGAAAAGTATCCAATCCTCAGTGTCAAAGAGGTTGTTAAGTATTCAGGCATCACGAATCCTGAAACCCGTAGCACCACACAGGCAAATGAGTTTGATCCCGTCAGTGGTGTGTTTGTAGAGAGAAACATACAGACGTATTATGTGGCTGTTGACGGCGGGACGGTAATTGGTTTATTTGACAACAACCCACGGAGCATGGTAGAGATGCTGCGGAATGAGATTCCAGTAATGGTCCCAAAATCGTTTCCTGAACTCTTACGGAACAAGTCGATTGTGTTTGATAAGCTTACTCGATTGGTTACCCGTGTAGACGGCCCAACTGCGGCAGACCCGAATGTGCTGGAAAACAAAGATAAGAGAAAGAGCCGAAGAGCCGCACCAGAAGTATCTAAGATTGCTGACGATTCGTTTGAACTTCTTGATGGACTCAAGCCAATAGGTTATTCCCCAATGGAGATCCACCGCGATCTTCTTAACATCACGGACACCACGCCGTTAGACAATACTCAGACTTCATTTGCCGAAGCATCTATTAAGGTGAGCACACTTATAAGCAGTATATACGTGTCTCTTACAGGCGGTAGTCAGCCTAGCGATTATAGTAAAAAAGAAGATAAGACAGCTAAGAGGCAAGCTACGGATATGGCAGCTGCAATGTTTACCATGATGGGGATCAAACGCGCTAACTTGAAGGGAGCTCGACTTGCGATGGCTAAAGAAACAGCGGCAATGGAGCTTGTCCCAGAGTTCGAGAAGGCTCTTATATTTGGAGAACTCTTTCAGAGCCTGCAGAAAGCTGGAGCTATAGAGATGAAGGATGGTCGTTACGCGATTAAAGCTGGCGCAGAACAAGAAACTCGTAACGCTTTACTAGCACGAATCAAAGTACCAGCTGACTTCACCAGTGCTAAAACAAGTCTCCCAATTGCGGAGGAAGCAGATCAAAAGGCAGCGTTCATTTATGCGTTCGGATTTAAGAAGGGTCAAAACAAACCAATCTTAAAAGAAGGCGAGAAGAACAAGACCAAGAAACTAACTTCAGATTGGGGTAACAGAGTTCTTGATTCTTATATCGACGGTGTTATCAATGACGCTATCGCACGCCCAGACGCGAAAGGCTTATTCCCTAACATCAAAGCTATTGCATCTAGAGTAGGCACACGCACCCTTAAACGAGTCGAGTATGCAGATCAGGAGAAAGCTACTGAAGGCGTCTATTCGCTAGATTCTGATTACCTAGAGGTAAATACTATGGGAACTGCGGAAGATCCTCAAGAGGTGTCTGATATCAGCGAAACATATTCCACAGATGATTCTATCATCCCTTATATCTTCACTAAAGAAGCAGCTGAAAAATCAACTGCAGAGACATCTAAAACCTTTTTGAAACCCGCATTCGAGCTGATCGACAGTGATAAAGGAGTTCAAAAATCTCTGCGTATGCTGGCCAAAGACACTGTCCATAGGGAGAGTCCTTCTCTTGCTGAAACGCTAAAACCAAAAGAATTGTTTAGAGCTATTGCCAAATGGGCTATATCAAAGAGCTTTTCTCAAACTGAATCTTACAGGTTCCGCCGCCAGTTTCTTGACCGCTTCCCAGCTACGAGTAAAACAACAGCTGCGATTAGCCAAGCTTTCGAAGCCTACGGCGCATACAACTACGACTTCAAGAAGGTCACCGATAAGAAACAGCGGGATGCTTTCATCAGACTCGGCTTCTCAGAATTAGAAACCACACTACTCACACAGAAATCAGTTCCAACATTACTAGCTACAAAACTAGGCATCACGGAATCTGAAGCGAAGAGCCTCCACAATCGCCTTGCTAAGAACGTCCATCGATTCGACGCGCCTTCGTTCATCAACTCAAAGCACCGCAAGTTCTTCCGTTCGAAAAACGAGAAAGAGATCAAGCGCCTGAATCTTGAATCGGGTAACCCGAACTCTGTAGCTGTAGCTATGAAGGAGATCATGAAGAGCAGCAAGAACAAGCAGCACCGCGCTGTTGCACAGTTCCTGCTCAAGAATCCTGATCTGATTATCAAGACCCGATTTACTATCGCCAGCATCGACAACAATAGAGCAGGTGATTTCAGCGTCGGTTCCGACGGTATCGGACACGTTGTCATAAATATGACAGGCTTCTACGGATCGGGCATTGAGTCCGTTCTGCTTCATGAGTATCTCCACGCTGCTACTGTTGACCTTACCACCAAGCCTGAGTCCGAACTCACGGATTCCCAGCGCATGGCTAAGAAGCGCCTTAACGGATTGCTTGAGATCTCACGCCGTGCATATGACAAGCGGATCGCCGATGGCGGACGCGAAAGCCTACTGTTTGAATACGGCACGCAGAACATCGAGGAGTTCATCTCCACGTTCTTTACGTCCAGCGATTTCCAGAACACGCTCAAAGTAACTAGAGACGCTGGTAGCCGCAGGAGTTTCTTCACCCGTATCCTTGACGCGATCAAAGATCTTTTCGGAGTTCGACTCAACAAAGCATTCGACTCTGCGTTCGCAGACCTTATCGACTTCACCACAATAGGCAACATCGATCCAGCGTCCACTTCGATTGAAGCTCGGATGGATCAAGCGGTATCTGCTACAATCGACGAAGGTCGTAAGTTCTCGCCATTTCCTAAATCGGCTCAACGCGCTTCAGAAGACTCTGCTTATCTCGCTGCTGTAGAAGCAGGTGACATGGAGACGGCACAGCGGATGGTGGATGAAGCGGTTAAGGCGGCTGGGTTCTCTACTACAACTTGGTGGCGGGGAGATAATATCAAGTGGACTGAGGGTGCTGGAGTCACCTACTTCAGCCCAGACCGTGGCATGGCTGAGAGTTTCGGTAAGGCACAAACTTACCGCACGGGAGGTGAGCAACTTGTAAGACCATTCTATCTTAGAGACGGGATGCGGCTCGCCAAAACAGGAGAGACGATCAACAACAAGAGACTCGCCACCTCAAGTTACTTCCATGACGAATCAGATAGGGCATCCTACATCTCTGACGGAGTCACCCTAAAAGAACTCATCGAAGCGAACTACGGTGGAGTCCAAGGTGAAGTTGACGGAGGAGACTTCGGAGACACGGAAGTTGCAGTGTTTGATCCAACCAATTTCAAATCCGCAGACCCCGTGACCTACGACGCAGAGGGCAACGTGATCCCCCTTTCACAACGCTTTAACATACAAAGCAACAACATACTGTTCGCCAGCTTTGAACCACTCGTTGACGGTGAACTCGGAACCGCTGAACAGCAGCGGATGGTCGACTATCTGATTGATCAGGCAGTGCAGTCACAGATCCCAGCTGACGTAGCAGTGTCAGTATTTGACAATCAGCAAGATGCTGATGATAGCGCCGCATTTGTTGGGCGACCAAACGCAGCTATCGTCGCTACGATCATCCGCAACGCAGACGGCTCGGAGCAATCTGCGATATTCATCAACAGAGCCAACATGCGCAACGCGTTACTGTCTCGTAGCTCTGTGATCAAAGATGCCAACATGGCGAAAGGATTACTCGAAACTCTCATCAACGAAGAACTCACTCACGTAGCTGAGTTCAACGCAGTGCCGACTAAGATGATCGACGCTATGATCGACGAGACTCTTGACCAAGAGTTCGACAACATCATCGATGACTACACAGCTGATCCAGCACTACGTGCTTCCCTGAAGGCAGGCATTCGCGGAACAGATGCAGCAGAAGCCAAACGTCAGATGATTGGCGAACATCTTCGCATGTATCACCAGCGGGTTGCTCGCGGGTATACCACAGAAGAGGATATCAATTTCCTTGAGAGCAGCCCAAGCCTGATGCAGATCGCGTTCCGTTACATTCGCGGAGTATTCAAGCGGACATACGCTCGTTACAATCTCAACAAGAACAATCCAGAACTCGCAGCGGTTATCCACCTCATGTCAAATGAGTTGCGTTACCTGCGTGCTGGTTCTTTCTATGTCAATACCCTCAGTGCATTCGACCCACGCTCGCCAGCGGCTGGGTTTGAAGTCATCCGCCGCCAGTTCGCGGCGACTAGCGTAGATATTACGGATGAGACGACGGACGAAGAGATCGATACACGCTTTGATAGCTTTATTAACTCAATCGATTTACCAGTTTCCCAGTATGCAAAGGGTAACTACAAAGGATTCTCTGGCATCGTAAGTTGGTTTAAAGGTAACCTTGACCCACGTGTAACGCGATTGAAGAAGCAGCAGTTGTTTTTTGAAAACGCTTCAGAAGCTATTGCTAAGAGTTACATGTCGAAGCTATCGAGATTGATCGACGCGACGAACGGAGAAGTAGAAGCCTCTGATCTTTCGGATGCAGCTGGTAGCACTGAGATGATCTCAGTTGATAAAGAGACGAAACAACGGTTGTCACAGTCGTATGTATCAGCTTTGAAAGAACGCAGAAGACGAGTCGCAGAGGGAACGCTCGACCCCAAATACATTTCACCAGAAGCGCAGTCGGAGATGCGTAAGAGAATGGTTAAGGATCGGTTTGACGCTTACCGCGCCGCCGCCCGTGAGGACATAAGGCGTAGACAAGATGCGGCTCTTTCACGTATACGTGAAAACTATCCAGAACTAGCAGCTACTATATCTGAGTTCCGCTCGGTGATCGACGGGCTATCCGTAAAACTAAAGGACACATATGGTCTCTCGGAGAAAATGCAACTCAAGTTCGATTCGAACATGGGCATCTATTTGACACGCGCATACAAAGCGTTCAACGAAGAGGGTTACATAGACAAAGTTCTCACATCACCCGACGAAGCTTTTGTCGAGATTCGTGATAAGGTAACGCCATATTTCCGCGAACGCTATGTCGCTAAACTTGCAACGGCTCTTAAAAAGCAATCCAAAATAGAAGCCGACAAAGACCGCACTAAAACCAAGAAAGAGCTTACAAAAGAAGAGGCTAAGCAGAAGGCTGAGGATCAAGTAAACGATGATCCGACTGCAATCGCAAACTTCATGAGTCAGTTTTTAAGATCTTATGAGAAGGATTACCGTAAGCGTAGACCACTAGAAGGCGGTGTTACCAAGTCACTGATCGAGAACTTGAAGAGCAAAAGCAATTTAGACTTACCAGTCCGCCAATTACTCGGTGAGTATGACAAACCAGAGGATGCTATCGACAACATGTTCCGAACCTTCGCTGTCGTAACTTCGATGGCGTCACGTCAGTCATTCTACAATAACCTTATTTCGGTAGGCTCGATGGTAGAACAAACTAAAGAGGACGGCACAAAGGAAATGGTTGGGTTCCTCATGACTCGCGAAGAGTTGAATCAGAAGATGCGTGACGATCCAGCCTTCGTCGCAAATGATTTTGTCAACCTTAGAACTGGACGGACATTTGTTGGGGACGCAGAAGATACGATACCTAAAGATCTTGCTGGAGAGTATGATCCAACATACCACTATTACGGACCTAAAGAACTGATCGACGGAATGCGTAACGCTTACGAGCCGAAGCTTGCCGATGAGAATATGACGGATGCGAGACGGGCTATAGATAACTTGCAAGTAGTCGCTACGAAACTTACTGGATTAGCACTTGGAGCTAAGACATTGTTCTCTGTCGGATTCTACTTACGAAACATTGTCAGCAACGCGGTGTTCTTTGGACCGTCGCAAGGATTCGTCAACGTGTTCACTATGGGGAAAGAATTAGGATTGCTTGGTCAAGTCCTTAAAGACCCAACTGCTATCAATGATCTACAAGCTGAGCTTGTTACACTCGGCGTTCTGAACAATGAGATGCAAACAGGATTCCTGAAGGATGTTCTCAGTGGCAAAGTATCCATTAACAAAATGGAAGGCGAGATGGCAGACGTCTTAGATAAGTTGAAGACTGCTGGAGACAAAGCATCTAAAACAGTAGAGCCACTTATGTCCAGACTCCAAGCGTTATCGGGCGCTGTTGATGGCTTCTACAAGATAGCTTATTTCAAGAACGAACTCTCTACTCTTGAGAGAGCAAAGCAAGCTGACATCGATGCTGGAAACGATAGCTACTATAGTCGCCTTAGCGAGTATGAGATGAAGCGCGAAGCTGCCCGCAAGGTTCTTGCTACAGCGCAGAGCTACTCAGAAGCACCGCCCGTCGTACAGGAATTTGTTAGAGGGCCTGGAGTTTTGGTATCTCCGTTCCTTCGATTCAAATTTGAAGTGCCGCGTATCGTATGGAATACATACAAAGAAGGCGTTGCTGAGATGAAGTCTGGTAACTCAGTGATTGCCGCACGCGGTGCAAAACGAGTAGCGGGAATGACTACGGTGCTAACATTGTTTTCGGGAGGAATCGCTGAAATAATGAAAGGCATTCTGGACATGGGAGATGAAGAAGAGGAAGCACGCCGCAACCTACTTCCATCTTTCATGCAAGATAACACGATCATATATTATGAATCAGGTGGTGATCTCAAGTCAATGGACTTAACATTCATCAACCCATTTGCGTTACTTGTCGATCCGATATTACGTGGGACTGAGAAAGCATCACAAGGCGATATGTCGGGCGCGGCTTCGGCCTCACTGAGTGCATTATTCAGCACGTATCTAGATATGCAGATTCTTTCTGGCGCAGCTCTGGATGTTGTATATAACAAAGACTCCACTACTGGACAAGAGATTCGTAATTCAAGCGACGGTGTCAAAAACTTTGGGAAAGGAATCCTATACGTTCTCGACAAGTCGTATAACCCACGCGTCCTTGAGAAAGGAATTGGTGCCTACAAGGCTTCTCAAGCACCTGTAGTGGATGAACAGTATTCAGCTAGTTCGATATTATTAGGTGAGCTCAAGCCCACTAGACCATACACTATAGATTCGATAGCGGACTACGAGAAGCTAGCTTCCAGAGCAGCAGCGGATCATCGCAAGGCGAAGGCACAGTTGAATGTTCTTAGAAGCAAGAGACCAATATCGGACGCTGACATACGCGAACTATATCGCGATGTAAGAGACCGACGGTTGGAGATAGATCAAAGCGTCTTCAAAGGAACCAGAGGATTCGTCAACAGCAAAAACGGTATCCGCATCGAAGACGCGGCACGTATCATGAAGAACGAGAAATACGGTCCGAGAAAAATTAATCTGATACTCAATGGATTTACTGAACGCCAATCTATCAGCAAAGAATTTGCGGCGGAAGTTATTAAAGGTATCGGTCAAGAACAAGGACTTCGTAGGTTGAATGTTCTATACGACGAAATTAATAAAGACGTTCAGTATATGAAACTCGACACTAAGTAGAGCAACTCGATTCCATTGACTTTAACTTCTTAGCGACCACTCTAAATACTTCGGCGAGAACATCACTAGATGCGTCGGGGTCCCAGTAATCCATCGAGCGCGTTGTGCTCGATAGGATAGTGGCAGGACTAACCCCGAAGGCTAGTCCTGTCTGCTTGAAGTCTAATAGGAACATTGATACAGCGGTTTGATAGGCGACGTCGCGGCATGCAACAGCTCCGCGTGATCTCTTCTTGGAAGCAAGAACATGATAAGGTATCCTGTATCTTGCAGCCACAGCATGAAACAACTCATGTGCGATCAGCTTGTGGAACTCTGGATCGTCTGAGTATAAGTCTATCTTCATTGTCCGCTTGTTATATTAGGCGTTATCAGAAGGACAGCTTCCCGAACTGCGTCCAAGTCTTCGTCGCTATCCGAGTCACAGCCCGCTAAGACTGCTTCGCAGAACATGTCGAGTAGGTTGGGTCGATGCGTCTTGCTACTGCGCAGGGAGCATGATGGGGTGAAGGCGATCACTGACCAGCGACCACCTTCGTGTTTGGATTTGATATCTACATCAAAGCCATTGATGTCTAGTGATACGGCTGTGGGACTAATTGTTTGCATATTATTTTTGTTTGTTTGTTTGTTTAGTTGTGAGGTTGTAACGTGTGGTCTTAAAGAGATAGAAGTTGTACTAATTTTTCCTTGAGCCTACCACACAAAGTTTCGGGTGCTGGACTTATACTATCCATGTATCGTTTGTAATGAACATTGGATCGCATGCTATCTATGTATCGTTTGTATCGGACACACGGCGGGCAAATCGGCGGTAGGTTTCTAGCGCTAGCGCCATTGCCTCTTCGTCCTTTTGCGCCACATATCTGGCATGTATATCTTCTTGATGGTAGTTTGTTAGTGTCTTGTATATCATTCATAAGTAGTTCATTTGGTATGATTTATCGGTCATTGTTCGTGGTTAGGGATTGGATTGCTTCTCGTAGCCCCTCATAAGCCAGCATGGTGTTGTGCCTGCCTTTAGCCGCGATCAGTATGGTTGCTGCATTGACAGCCTCAGCCAGCCTGTCCCGCTGCTCTATTGTTTTTGATAGCGGTGTTCCAGTTGCGTGATTTGTCGCGCCCTCTAGATACGTGATCCGTTCCGCTTGATTCTCTATCTTTTGCCATGCTTTATCCCGCTGCTCGGTGACGGCGGTTAGTTCTTCTTCTAGGTTTTGCGCGTAGTGGATTCGTGTTTGCTGCCCTTTGATGAAGTCGTTGATAATTTCTGGAGTGCCACCCCATCCTTTTAAGATACTCCATTCAGCTAGTTCCTCCCGTGCTGCGTTTAGTTCGCGTTCTAGTTGGCGGCAATCAAGTTTCATTTCTTCTGCGATTTGATACCAAGATTGACCACTACAACATAGCTTCTCCCATCTTGCGTCTGTGGTTGGTGTGTCTGTGTTCATAGTTTGTTGTGGTTGGTTAGGGATTGGAGGGCTTTGCGTAACCCCTTATATGCCAGCATGGTGTTGTACCTACCTTTGGCTGCGATCAGTATGGTCGCTGCATTAACAGCCTCAGCCAGCATGTCCCGCTGTCTCTCAGCATCAAACATCCGCTCTTGGGTTCTACCTAGTCTGAGCGTTATGGCATCCCGCTGCTCGGTGACGGCGTTTAGTTCGGTTTCTAGTTGCTCCATTTTATCAGCCGCATGATTCATAATTACGGATGCAATTACTACATCAGGGTTTTTTAGGATACCTATTGCACAAGCTCTTAATCCATTTGGTCTTTTTGCTGCGTTTGTTTCAATTTGACTCGGTGTCGGTGTGTTCATGGTTCGGTTGGTTGGTTTAAAAATGTCCTGCTAAATGGAAAACAATTACAAATACACTCATTAAAGAAAAGACAATCAGAGCTATAACAAGTCGTAGTTTCCACCCTAGTTCTGTTCCGTGCATAGTTCGTTCGTGGTTAGGGATTGGAGTGCTTGCTCGGCAATCCCAAAGCATTCGTAGCAGTCGTAACAGCCTTCAAACCTTCCCAACGCCTCTGCCAGCCTGTCCCGCTGATCCATTACTTCCCCCATATTATTATCGTGGTGCATCGCGGCTGCTCCGTAACGGATATT